>RJWJ010003649.1:0-83843 GCA_004363605.1 Indri indri
GGCCTGAGGTCAGGCTGTCCCCACGTCCCCACAACAGTGGGGTTGCTTTGCTCCCAACTTCCCTGAGGAAGAGCATTTACCAGAAGCCGTCTCCAGGGCAGCAGCAAGGAGGGGAGGACATTTCTTCCCCTTCGCAGATGGGATAGCGAGTCTGAGTCCGGAGGGGGAAAGGGAGTCAGGCCGATGAAGCCTCAGAGCACGGGACTTGGAGCGTGCGGGACAGGCTCTGCTCTGAGCTCGGCCTCTCCCTTGCCAAGTGACTTTGAGCGGGTCACTTCCCCTCTCTGGACTCAGTTTCCTCCTCATCAGGGCTCTCCCCACCAGACGCCTTTGTCTCCCTGGTCCTTGGCCTCTGACTGTCATTTCTCTCACTGCAGCCTGTGACTGTGACTTCCGGGGAACGGAAGGCCCGGGCTGCGACAAGGCCTCTGGCCGCTGCCTCTGCCGCCCTGGCTTGACCGGGCCCCGCTGTGACCAGTGCCAGCGAGGCTACTGCGACCGCTACCCGGTGTGTGTGGCCTGCCACCCTTGCTTCCGCACCTACGACGCAGACCTCCGGGAGCAGGCCCTGCGCTTTGGCAGCCTCCGCAATGCCACCGCCAGCCTGTGGTCAGGGCCAGGTCTAGAGGACCGTGGCCTGGCCTCCCGGATCCGGGACACGAAAAACAAGATCGAGCAGATGCAAGCAATTCTCAGCAGCGCCTTGGTCACAGAGCAGGAGGTGGCCCAGGTGACCAATGGCATCTCCTCCATCAGGTGATTCTGCTTCCCTGCCAAGCACTGAGAGGAATGATGCCGTAATAGGGGCACACTGGTCCTCTACGCTTGTACAGCCCGTTACGCTGTTCAAGGCACTTGCCTGTGTGCTCTCTCTTAACTGTATCTCTGCCGGCCTGTGAGGCTGGTGTGGTGTGTGTGGGGGTATTGTTTCCGTCTTGCAGGTGAGAAAACAGGCACAGAGGTGAAGTGACAGAGCCATGTGGCCCCCAGGGGCAGAGCTGGGGCTCAGTTTGCAGTCTGGGAGCCCAAGCCCTGCCTGCTTTCAAGTGCCTGGTGCTGCCGGTGGGAGAGGCAGCTCTGGATTAGTCACCCTGGTGGAGGGCATCCAGAGGCAGGGGCTCTAAAAATAACTCACATTTGTCTTTGGAATGGAAGCGATCCTGCCCACACCCCCAGCCCACCAGCAGAGTCGCCTTCTTAGCGAGATTTGGTTCTGAAAGGTTCTATAATTAGTTTGCATTCCCTAAGCACTGGCTTTCTGATGGCGCGCAGAGCCCTCCAGGTGTGGGATGGCAGCAGGGAAAAGGCAGCCAGAGAAGAATGCAAACTGAGGTTTGGTGACTCGTGGATGCGCTGGAGCTTCTTTTGGGGGCTCTGGCAGAGGAGCTAGAGCAAATGTTGGGAATCGTTCATTCGTTTATTCACTCCACATATTTGTTAACCGTCCATTAGGAGGTACTGGGGACACCGAAGTTAATATGACGTAGTCTTTGCCCTCGAGAGGCTCACGTGGGGAGAATGATGTGTAAACCGTGAACCACAATGTGACGCATGTCGTAAGAGAGCTGAAACTGATAGAGGGGTGGTCATGGCAGGCTTCACAGGGAGGTGATGTAGGGACTGTCCCTGGAAGGTGCCATCTGCCCTAAGTCTCAGGCAGCTGGTCAGGCAAAGCGTAGTCATCCCGTAGGCCGGAAACACAGGCACAGGGGATGGTCCGTGGAAGGATGTTCTAGGCCTGAGCAAAGCCTGGAGGGAGGGAAAGCGAGGCTTGTGGGAGGGAGCTGGTGGTTGGTTGGTGGAGCTGCAAAGGACGTAGGGAGAGAGGAACCTTCGAGAGCTCAGTGGCCATGGGCCCGAGGGCAGGACCTTGAGCTCCCTTGGGCGGGAGGTGACCAGTGGGCAGTGGTGTTGGGGTCTGGAGCTCAGTGGGAGGGGTGGACTGCGGAAGACAGATGTGAGAGCCACGCCGTGGAGAGTGAGGGGGAGGGGTCGGGGTGACAGTCCTCATGGGAGCCAGGGGCAGGGAGAGGGGGAGGGGAGTCCGGAATGCTGGGCTCAAGAGAGTTCTGAGGACCCACCTGCAGGGGGAGGGAGGGAGGCGTGCGGGTGCTCCCAGCCTCTCCCCAGCGGAGCGTCTTTGCTGAAGGCCTCTGCCTGTCCTGATCGGTAGCGGTTGTGCCAAGGTGACGGCTGGCTCTGGGGAGGCCAAGCCCCCTCCCATATTTCAGTGAAAGCTCCTCTCCCATCTCAGGCGAACTCTCCAGGGCCTGCAGCCAGATCTGCCCCTGGAGGAGGAGACACTGTCCCTCCCGGGAGACCTGGAGAGCCTGGGCAGAAGCTTCAGTCGCCTCCTCATCATGTATCAGAACAAAAGGGAGCAGTTTGAAAAGCTCAGCAGTGCCGACCCCTCAGGTGAGGAGAGGGCTCCTCGGACAGCCCCCTGCGCTGCCAGGCCATGGCATGCCACGGCCCGCTCCCCTCCAGCTCCTCCGTCTCCAGGCCTCCAGGCCCGGGAGCAGCTCCTTCCCCTCCCCCTCCCCACAGGAGCCTTCCGGATGCTGACCACGGCCTATGAGCGGTCATCCCGGGCTGCTCAGCAGGTCTCCGACAGCTCCCGTGTGCTGCGCCAGCTCAGGGACAGCCGGAGAGAGGCGGAGAGGCTGGAGCTGCAGGCGGGAGGAGGAGGCGCCGGTGGCCCCCGGCTCGCTGCACTGAGGCTAGAGATGGCTTCCCTGCCTGACCTGACACCCACCATCAACAAGGTGACTCAGGGCATGCGGTCCCAGTCCCTGGAGCCCCTGCCCCAGCTAGTCACATGACTGCTGCCACCTGTTCCCCATTAGGGCAAACCTGCCTCCCTGAGAAACCCACCCCACACTGTACCCATCCCGACCTTGCGCCCCTCACTGTGTGCTCAGCAGTTGCCAAGGAAACAAGTTTCTGGTGCCTGGTTGTCATGGACATGTCTGGCTGTGTGTTTCCTGGGTGTGGGCTGGGAGCAGTGGTGGAGAGCCTTGGGTGGCCTCTTTGACACCCCATTTCCCCTCAGCTCTGCGGCAGCTCCAGGCAGACGGCCTGCACCCCAGGAGCGTGCCCTGGTGAGCTGTGTCCCCGAGACAACGGCACGACCTGCGGCTCCCACTGCAGGGGTACCCTTCCCAGGGCCGGTGGGGCCTTCCGGACGGCGGGGCAGGTGGCCGAGCAGCTGCGGGGCTTCGACGCCCAGCTCCAGCAGACCAGGCAGATGGTAGGTGCGGCGAGGCGGGTGGGCACAGGCAGGATGGAGCCCTGGGCAATTCAGAGTTCCCCTTTTACCGTCAGGAGACTAAAGCCCAGAGAGGTTAGGTGACCTGCTCGAGGCCCCACAGCAAGTGCCAGATAGCGTGTGGAGCCAATCTTTTGGGCTTTTTTTTTTTTAATCCAACATCCACACATTTCTCCTGGGGCCACACTGGGTTGGTTACAGATGCTTCCTAGGTAGGTCTTGGGGTGGAGGATGAGCCACAGAATCCTCAGAGACTGCTGAGAGGCTCCCTTGGGGCCTCGGCGCCTCCGACCCACGGTGTGTGTGCGCAGATCAGGGCAGCCGAGGAGGCCGCCGCGCAGGTGCAGTCAGACGCCCAGCGCCTGGAGACCCAGGTGAGCTCCAGCCGAGCCCAGATGGAGGAAGACGTCCGCCGCACGCGGCTCCTCATCCAGCAGGTCCGGGACTTCCTCACAGGTGAGGCTGGTCTGCCCCCTGCCCCTGGCGGACGCCTCCTGCCCATCCCTCCTTCCCACGTTCAGGTCATCAGCTGGCCGCCTCCTCCCTCATCCCCACACCCGCCACCACCCGGGCCCAGGCCTCCGTGGCGCATCTGGACCGTTGCCAGGGCCGTCTCATTGTTCTCTCGCCTCCCCCTGCTCCCTGGTGACCCATTCTCGTTCTCAACAGAGCAGCCAGAAACGTCTTTGAAAAATGTCTAAGTCAGATCGTCACATCCTGCTCTTGCTTAAAATCCTTCAGTGGCTTCACCTTGGAATAAACTCCCCGCTCCTACCACGGCCTACAAAGTCTGGCCTCTGTCCACGGCTTGGCTGTGACCTTGCACTCCTCTCCCCTTCAGTCACGGGCTGTCCTTAGGCAGCTCAGGCTCTTGCCTGCTGCGGGGACGTTTATTTGCTCTTTTCTCTGCCCGGAATGCTCTTTCCAAGGCTGCTGCTGCCTGCGGCCTCTCCTGGCCACGCTTTCTGTGGCTGTCCCCTCCTGCCCCATTCCCCGCTGCAGTCTTACCTCCGTGGCACTGCTCAGACTCATGCATTTGTCTATGGGTGAATTATTTGTCACTGCGCTAGACTGTAAACTCCAAGCGGGCAGTGATGTCTGTCTTGGTCACCGCTGTGTCACCCAGCATAAGGCCAGACACAGAAAGGCATCCGACACTGGCGGAAGGAATGAATGAGCAGATCCCCTCCCCGGCTGCCCTGGGGAGTGAGGAAGGGCTGTGGGATGGAAAGATCCCTGGACAGGACCCAGGGGACTGGGCGTGACTTTGGGCAGGTTGCTTTTCTTTTTGCCTCGTCTTTTGCTTCTATAAACAGGAATGGTAGTATCTCACGGTTTATTCTGAGGATCGAATAACTGATGTAAAATGTGTTTTGAAAAACTAAAGGTGCCTCAGGAACGAGAGTTGGTATTATTAGATCTCTGGTTCCTGCCAGGGAGTTTGCTTGGCTGGGAGCCCAGTTAATATGAGCCGAGGGCTTAGTGTAATGACAGTGACTCTTCTTGCTACTATGACGGTGTTTTTGCCCAAATAGGCCAAAGCCCCCTCCGGAGTGCAGATGGCAGGTCAGAGAGAGGCAGGAAGGACCCACTGAGGTCCCATGACTTGCTTAAGGCCGTGAGGTCCACACTGGAGGGAGGTGTTATCTGGGGATGCAGGGAGATGGTGCCCAACTAATGCAGATGACAGGGCAGGCCAGGGGGCTGGGGCTCAGACTCGCAGCGGAGGGCGTCTTGCTCTGCCCGAGTCAAGCCCAGTGAGGCTGAACGGCCACCACCCTGCCTTGACCTCAGCCAGGGCCCTGGCCTCAGGGCTGGGAGGTGAGGTGGAATCCTCTCGTGCAGGGGTCTCCCAGGCTCTCTTGAACAGGTGGGGAGCTGCCAGGCCCCTTTTGTCATCTCAGTTAAACTCATGTCTCCGGTCAAGTCCTAGAATGAGTCCAGGGGCAGAGAGAAAAAGCAGGGCCTGGGAGAGGCCTGGACCCAGGAAGTTTCCCGCAGTTGTCGGAGTGGCAAGTTCTAGTCTCCAGGGTCCTAGCACGGGAGGCGCCCGGTGCTGTCTGCTGTTGGATGTGGGGTCGTGGTGTGGGAGCAAGAGTAGAAGCTCTGTGGGGGGAAGAGAAGACATCGTCTTCCCCAGTTCTTCAAATGGAATTGACAAAACGAACAGTTAAGGTTTAGTAAGTTATCGTTACTGAGTGTCAGGCATGTATTACATTATTTAATCCTGACTACATCAGCTAAGTACTATCATTACTTCCACTTTACACATAAGGAATCCAGGCACAGAGAGGTTAAGCAGCTTGCCCGAAGGCCTCCAGCTTGGAGGTGGTGCAAGTAGGAGTCAAGCCTAATAACTCACTTCATCATGCACACTCTACGTTACTGCACTGTGGGATGGACACGCACACGTGTGCACGCTCTGGCCTCCTCGCCTTTGCTCATGCTTTTCCTCTCCCCTCCCCCACCTCCCCCCGACCTGGCTGACTCTAGGCATCCTCCCTGGACCTATAGACTGGGTCAGGCGCCCCTCCCATGGCCATCCCAGTGCCTGCGCTCACCTCCTCACTCCGTGTTGTGCTACCTTGTTTATGTGCTGTCTCTTCCACTACATTTCCAGCTCCATAGGGGCAGGGACCGAGTCTAATTTGATTTGCAGTCTGAGCTCCTCCTGCACTATTATTCAAAGCACTGCATATGCTTGCTGAGCCCGGCCTGATACTCAGAAGGCCATGAAACCGGGTGTCACGCAGACCAAGCTTGCGCGTGCGGCGGAAGCAATGCGGAATGAAGGAAGGGCCAGAGCTAGGCACGTGCTCACCGTGGGAGGCTTTCTGCAGGTGGAGCGTATTAAGCCTTGTTTTGAGAGTAGGACTCTGGGTGCGATGGAGGGTTGATGGTCTCTGTGTGAGGGTCCTCGTGAAAGCTTGCGTTTGGGATAAACCCACTGAGTTAAACTCAGCCACAATTACTACTTGGGCTCCTGCAGTGTGTGCTGCTGCATGCACCCGAGGGACACAGACATGAATGGGCGTGGCTTCCACCTTCTGGGATGTCCTTCCGCCTGGCATAGTGAGAGGGCTGGGGATAGGACCTGTGTAGCCAGCTGGTGAGGAAACCCTCTGGTTGTGGAGTGAGGCTGGGATCGGGGCCCCAGAGGAGTTCAGGCCCCAGGGCAAGCCATCGGGGTGGGTGGGTGCCCCTTCCCGAACACCTCGATGCCAGTGAAATCTGTAAGAGGGAACAGGGAGAGATGGGGAGGGGATGTCATCTCTGTACCTCTTGTTCTCTGACCCAGAGTTGGTACAACAACTCTTGCCAGTAGATTATTTCATGTCACACCCTCAGGTTGGGGTTCATTATTCCCATTTCCCAGATCAAGAAACTGAGCTCAGAGAAGCCACTTGAATTGCCTCAGGCTGCTTGAATAGTAAAGGAGAGATCTGAATCTGGAACCTTTCCAGTCCTCCATTCACTCTGCAAACCCCGTGGACCTCCAAGTACCAGGCACTGCGTGGGGTCTGGGGGTATGGCCGTGGACAAAACCCAGTCCCTGCCCTCATGAGGCTTTCGTTCTACTGGGGAAAGAGACAAAAATCTACTTGAATGAGTTCAGTGTTCAGCCTGTGGTTGTTGCTAAGTGCTCGAGAGAAAGACGTGGCAGGGAGGGAGGCTGAGGAGTGCTGGTCTAGGGTGGAGGCTGCCATTCTAGATTGGGTGGCCGGGGTGGCCTCTCTGAGAAGGTGACTTTCCAGCAAAGACCTGATGATTTTTATCTGCCTTTGCAAAAACGAGCATTCTGGCCTGAGTAGGGGTGCGGGGAAGGGGTCTTACTGCCAAGGAAGCAGCTCCAGTTCCTGGCCGTTCTTCCCCATTTAGGGCTGATTATGTGTGTGCTGCAGGCATTGTTCGGTACCAGCTGTCTGGCACCACCTCTGTCTCCCCAACCCACAGCTTCCTGTGGCACCAGACGCTTAGTTGCCACAGCTGTGCTGACACCCCCTCGCCACGCCTCCTCCCAGCCCCAGCGTGGAGCACGGGACAGTCAACCTCCTACAGCATCCCCAGACATTCCCGGAGAACAGGCACTGCGTCTGGTTGAGAGGGGCAGCTCCTTGGGGCACCGTGGCAGAGGGCCACCGTGGCAGAGGGCCACCGCATGTGACTCCTATGGGTGCCGCTCAGCCTGGAGAGGCCTCACATCTTTGGGGAGCTGAGTGGGCTCCCACGTCTGATGCATGGCTGTCTTCCAGATCCCGACACCGATGCAGCCACCATCCAGAAGGTCAGCGAGGCCGTGCTGGCCCTGTGGCTGCCCACAGACTCAGCTACAGTCCTGCAGAAAATGAATGAGATCCAAGCCATTGCGGCCAGGCTCCCCAACGTGGACCTGGTGCTGTCCCAGACCAAGCAGGACATTGCTCGGGCCCGCAGGCTCCAGGCCGAGGCCGAGCAGGCCAGGTATGGCCTTGGCCTTATACTTCTCCCTGTGTGGGATTGGGCTGGTGTGTGGCTCCCCAGCCCCATTGCCGGGAGAGGGGTGCAGAGGGTGGGGAGACAGGAGGGGGTGCTTACTGTGGCGGGGGGTGGCTAAGTGATACTCAGAGTCCAAGTTAAACTTTTCTTACGTGACCCCGTCTTCCCTATTGGAAACCGTGCCCAGTGGGTGTCTCAGGCATAACGTTCACATCCGTCGTGTCTGCTTGGTGGGTCCTGGGGGGGTCCCAGCTACCGAGTCGGCACTCCCCTCACTCTTCGTCTTGGCTGGGCAGGGTGTGCTGGGGGTGCATGGTTTGAAGCGCACATTTCTTCCTTCACCGTTCACTCGTTCTCTCCCCCCTCTCCTTTCCGCCTCCCTCACCCAGGAGCCGCGCCCACACCGTGGAGGGCCAGGTGGAGGATGTGGTCGGGAACCTGCGGCAGGGCGCGGTGGCGCTGCAGGAGGCTCAGGACACCATGCAAGGCACCAGCCGCTCCCTTCGGCTTATCCAGGACAGGGTTGCTGAGGTGAGGTGTTATGGCTTCCGCCCCCACTATTTGGGAATGAACAGACAGATTTAGGCGCAAGGCATAGAAGGTACCAGAAAGTGACCTGAAGGAACCTGGGCTGGAGTTCTAGAGAAGGAGGGTTACAAGCCTTGGGGCTGACTTTGAGCCTTGGGTTTTCTGGTCTCGTGGCTGGAGTGCAGAAAGCATGGGTGAACGCAGGCGTCGGGGGTCAGCTGGGCTGGAGGAGGAAGGGCCGGGGTGTCAGTGGACAGATAGGGGCTTGGGAGGGGGCAGTCATGACGTCCTGGGGGGAGAGAGCTTCTGCTACCTGCTGAGTTGGAGAAAAGGTGGGGATGAAGGCCCTTGCCTGGGAGACCCACGACAAACCCCACATCTCCCTTTCCACACAGGTTCAGCAGGTCCTGGGGCCAGCGGAAAGGCTGGTGACAGGCATGACGGAGCAGCTGGGTGACTTCTGGGCACGGATGGAGGAGCTCCGCCGCCAGGCCCAGCAGCAGCGGGCACAGGCAGTCCAGGCCCAGCAGCTCGCAGAAGGCGCCAGTGAGCGGGCGCTGAGTGCCCAGGAGGTACAGAGAGGACAGAGTCAGCCAGTGACGCACAGCCAGTGGGGGGGTCCTGAGCAGGAGGGGACTTAGCACACTTTATAAAACCAGGGACTCAACGGTGCCTAGAATAACAGAACCAGAGGGGCCTCCAGGATTAACCTAAACCTGGCCAGGCATCTGATTTCTCCCTCTGCTGCCTTTGGTGTAGCTGGCTCTGGGACGCTGGAGCTGATCTAGTCTGACCCGTCTCCTTTTACAGATGAGGGGGCGCCTTGTCCGTAGGCCTGACACTCATCTGCCAAGCAGGTCTCTTGACACCCAGTGCAGAGCTTGTCTTCTGGGTCCCCAGGGAGGACAGACAGTCTTTCCTTACCCGAGCGCCATTATTGTTAGAATTAGACCAGAGAGAAGATCAAAGACCATTATCGGTGTCCCAGGTGTACTACCTGCCTCCCCCTAGGCCAGGAACATTGGCACCTGCAATCCTGGTACAGTGACCGAGTCGCTAAGTCTGCTGTCAGGTAGCAGCTTAATAGCAACATACTGTTACGTGCCTGACATTGTGCAGGAAGTGAGGTGGGCACTGACAGGAGCTGGAGATGGAGGCGGGGGAAATACAGAAGTTTAAGACACAGTCTGTGGCTCGGGGGTTTTTACAGGCAAACCCAACCCTACCGGGGAATAACAGGACGCACCTTATCACCGTGAGTTGATTTGGGTGATATCAAGTGCTTTAAGCACAGGCCTTTAGGACCTTGGATGCTGATGACGGCACTGAGACTGTTCTACCTCTTTCAGGGATTTGAGAGAATAAAGCAAAAATATGCCGAGTTGAAGGACCGGCTGGGTCGGAGTCCCATGCTGGGTGAGCAGGGCAGCCGGATCGTGGACGTCAAGGCAGAGGCGGAGGAGCTGTTTGGGGAGACCATGGAGATGATGGACAGGATGAAAGGTGAGGGGATGGTCCAGGGCGTGGGCGGCCGGGCACCCCAGAAGGCTGGTGCCAGCCCAGGGCTCCCGGAGCCCACTCTTGTTGGAACCAGCGGATAAGGGAGCGAGGTCAGGTGGGTGTCCTGAGCACCTAGGAAGTGAGAGGTGCACGACGGGGCTGGGGCATGTAGAAATGTTCGCACGACCTGGCCCACCGTCAAGAAGCGTGCAGTCCAGATGGGGCTATTCTCCCCACTGCCTGCACGACGCACAGAGCTGTATTCGACGGGACAAGGTGGTCTGTGCTGGGGGCAGAATAATACGAGCTCTAGGGGTTCAGAGAATAAATAATTTCAGAGAGACATGGTCAGCGAAGGGAAGAAAGGATGGGACTGGAGGCAGGCCTGGGAGGATGCACAGGCCTGGGAGAGGCTGTGAGGAGGAGGGCTAGGGTGGCGAGAGGGAGCAAGGCATGCTCTGAGGCTAGGATGGGAGAGGAGTGTTGACGAGGAGCCGGGGAGAGAAGGGGGGCAGTGTGGCTGGGTCCATGTGTTGGGCTTCCAGTGCGAGGAGGAGGAGGGTGGACAGCCCTGGAGGCAGTAGGGCGTATCTGAGGGTTTTGGATATGGCAGAGACATAGTGAAAGTAGCCTTTGAAAGGGTTCTGAGGTTTCCTCAGAAAGGGGAGCAGGGCCCCCAGGAGCCAGAGTCAGTCCCTACGGTGGGATGACAGGCCACTGGGCTGGTGTGTCCAGTGAATGCCACAGGCAGAGTTTCTCTGGATTTCAGCAGAAGTGATTGGCAGAAGTCTCTTTGGGTAGCCAGGTGGACCCCACAGAGAAGCCTGGGCTGGTGGGTTGGTGACAAACAGACGCGAGGCTGTGGGACGTGAGACCCCTGAGTGCAAGGCGAGAGGTGCTGACCCGGGGGAGGAGCCAGCGGCTGGGTCAGTGCCTGCTCTGGCCTTGCTCTCAGTGCTTTTCATGACAACCAGGAATTTGTTTATCAGATCTGTGGGTGACAGAGAGTTAAGACACTGGATAACAGAGCCAGTTTTCTAAGGCAATAGCAAAAGTCTAAAAGGATGGGCTGAAGCTAATGGATAAAATTAAATAAGGAGAAAAGTGGCCTCGCGCTCTGGCCCTGTTTGGGCTTAAACCCACAGGTACAGCTCAGGGGAGGCCTGGCCTCCCAGTGGCTACGGTCGCTGAAGACACTTTATAACTGCTGAGTGATAAGCAAACATGAATTGTCACTCACCAGAAAACGACCCAAGACTTTGAGTAACTGCAAGCTTGTTGTAGCTGGCAATGTCTTGCTACTGCCAAAAGAATTAATAAGCACAAAGCAGCCGAAGTAAGGGGAGTACTAGCTCAGGGGTGACAGTAACACTATGTAGCCCCTGGTGCGGCACATGCCCACCAACCAGGAAAGGCTCAGGTTGTAGCACTGGAATAGGAACGTACCTGCTTGCAGGAAATGACCTTTAACTGCAGGGTAATGGGAGGATGGTGCATGGGGGCGCTTCTGGGGGATGAGAACAGCAGCTGTTTAACAATTGCTATGGGCATATTCCAATGTTTTATCAACCTGTGGGTCCATGCGGGTGCCCACTGGCTCAATGTCCACCCAGTGATAAGCTGTTACACTCTGCTCATGGGATCTCACCTGCGGCACGGTGCTCAGGTGATGGCTCCTACATCCTCGGAAGGGATGAGGATGAACCTACACGCATCTGGGGTAGGGGGAGTGACTCGGCCATTGTATCAGATGAGGAGCGGATGAAAGAACTAGAAACATTTAGCCCGGAGATAGTAAAACCTCAGAAGTGTGAAGGATTGCCAAGTAGGGGCAGAGCAGATGCCTTCTCGTACCCGCAGGAGACAGACCTGCGACGATTGGGTGGAAGCAAGAAGGGGTCAGAGTTTGGCTTCATGAGAAGATGATTTTTGAATAACCAGAGCTGCCTTAAAGTTGGAGCCTCGTGAGGCAGGCCCTGCTCCCGCTCCGTTCCTGGAGAAGTTCAGGCTGAGGCTGGGTACCCGCTTTCGTGGATGTGGTAGAGAAACTCGTGCCTAGAGGCACGGGGGTACTGGCATAATCTGGTGGTGGTGTGCAGCAGGCGCCGGAGGAGGATGCCTGGATTTATCTGGAATGGCCCTTTGGGGCGGGAAAGTGGGGAGGAATTCTGGTCACCCGGCCGGTTCCTTGCCCAGGTGCCCACTTGAGGATCGTTGGTGGGATGGCGGCTGTCTGGGTCCACCAACGCTGGGTCGCTAATTTTGGTGCCTGTGGCCTCCCTCATCAGCCTGGGACAATTGAGAGCGCCTGGAGCAGAGAGAGGGGCAGGGGCACAGTGATAATTGGGAGTGGGGGCCTCCGGAGCCTGGGCCCTGCCAGGTTTCTAAGCGCGGGGCAGAGGCAGGAGGGGCGTGAGGCTGGAGGGGTCACTGCCTTAGCGGCCAGGTTCCCCCGGACGGCGTTTCTCCTGCACGTGCCGCCTCCAGGCAGGGGAGGAGAAGGAAGAGTCGGGAGGCTTTGGGTGTCTCACCTTCAACTCCTCCTCCCACTGCTGTTCCGTTTGCCGCAGACATGGAGTCAGAGCTCCTGCGGGGCAGCCAGGCCATCATGCTTCGCTCAGCGGACCTGACCGGGCTGGAGAAGCGCGTGGAGCAGATCCGAGACCACATCAACGCGCGCGTGCTCTACTACGCCACCTGCAAGTGACACGCCAGTGCCAGCCCCGGCCCCGCTCACCTGCCCTCTTTGCTCTTGGGGGGCAGACTGGGTTGGAAGGCTTTCCAGCTTCAGGGGACTTTGATGCTGCTCGGGCACAGCCTGGACCACCCCTGCTGTGCGTCTATTAAGGTCACCCTGGGCTTCCGCTGAGCCTGAGCTGTTGGGGCAACTATATTTGAAGGACAAAGATGGTGGAGGTGGGCATGTCATCGTGACTAGGAGCTTTCCAGCCAAGGGAGCTGGGCTGGGCAGTGTCCTTGCCCTTTGTTCTCTGTTGTAGCTGAATCCTAGACCAACACAAAAACTTAACAAAAAATAATGTAAAAATGAAAAGGCCAATAAAAATCTTTGGAAGGGAGCCTTGGGGGTTCAAAGAGGGAAAATGGTCTGTGTCCCAGCTAAGTAAGCCTTTGTTCCTTGTTCCTGCCTCCCACGTGGGGTTCCTGGGTGCTCCTGCTCCGTTCAGCTTGCTTGGCACCCAGACTAGGGGGCCTGGGCCCCTCTGCCCCCGGATCCGATGGGTTCTGTCCTGGAGAGACCAGAGGTGCAGTTTTCACCTTTGAACAGCCCTACAGCTTCTCATTTACAGACGGGACAGAGAACCCATAGAAGCAAAATAACGTGTCCCAAATCGCAGAGCTCCCAGAGGCAGGGCTAAGATTAGGATCTGTGTCTCTCGAGGTCTCAAATGTAAATGGGTGTGTTCGGGTGGCGGTGGTGGGGGCTGTGGAATGGCATGAACATCTGCGTGCTAACCGTGGCCCAGGCAGGCCCCGTGTGAGGCATTTTCTCTACATTGCCTTCTCGACCATCGTTAATGATGTTAACTATTCACTCAGTGCTGCGCTGGGCACATCACCTGCATTATCTCACGATGTGGGTGCTGCTGTTATTCCCATTGGACAGGTGAAGAGACCAGGCACAGAAGGCTAAGTCAAGGTCACAGACACGGCAGGTTGGGGCAGAGCTGGGCTCAAAGTCATGCCCATCTAATGCAGTCATCAAGAAAACAGCTGCTGGAGCCAGACTGCCTGGGCTCCACCAGAACCCACCCCAAGGAGCTGTCGGGAGGAGTAGCCGAGTCAGTTGTGTAACTCGTGTAACTCATGTCACAGGGTGCCTGGCACACTGCACGCTCCTCATACGCACCAGCCACAGTGCTGGCTCCTCCCTGACCTCGGCTGCCCGTGAACTTTCCACTCCAGACAGGCTCAGACATCTCCTGACTTTGCAAGAACCAAGCGAAACCTCGTAGAGAAAAATATGTCCATTTTATTGAGCACAACACTGAGCATGAAGCTGGAGGGGGCGGCGGGTAGTGAGGGAACTGGGGAAGGACAAGAACAACGTGCCTGTGTTTCAAGGAGAGAAAGGGGAACAGAGGCGGGATTAGAATTCCTGGCTGAAAGTAAAATAGTCAACTTCCGATGTTAAGGTAATTGGTTGTGTGCGTGGAGGGCATGTGGCCAGGTGACAATTCCTCACAGTCCCCAGTCGTGAGTGTCTTTCGATTCCACCCTGGAGGGCGCGGCACTGCTTTTAGATTGAGGCACAGAGGGAGGGGACAGAAGTGTGCCCGGGGGGCTGGCTGGCTGGCTGGGTCTCAGCGTGGGTGAGAATTAGCCCGCAGTTAAGGATCAGAACTTCGAGAGCTCACGGCAGACCACGGGGAGCTGCCTGTCGTTCGTGCAGATGGGCAGGCAACTACGTCAGTGAGCCCATTCTGGCCATGAGGACGGAGCGTGTGCAGAGCGGGGGCTGGGTGGATGCTCCATATGGCTTTGCTCAGAGGAGGTGACACAGCCTGGCCAGCCCATTAAGCTTTTCACGACAAACAGCACAGACCCAGGCGAGAGCTATCTACGCACAGTGCACAGAGCCACGGCACGTGGGGTGTAGGGGCAGAGAGCAGGCAGGTCAGGGGGACCTGGAAGCCGGTGGGTGCTGCTCCTCCTGCCCGTAGCTTCAGCCGAGGCCTCCATGCCTTGGGGCTCCCTCCCGGGCCTCCTTAAGGGGCTGGTGCTTCTGACCAGAGTGGCTCCTGCCGGGCCCTGCTCCACTTGCTCCTCTGTGCTCGCTCTGCTGGGTAGACGCCATGTTTGGAAGGGCGGAGAAGAGTTGAACATCTCTCCTGCAGGAAAGGGGTGCAGGATGAGGGTGGGGCTGCCATCTCCAGCCCCCCGCAGACCCCATCACTGAGACTCCGGCATGGGGCTCTCCTCTGGGACGGAAGCTCTCCCCAGGCCCCGGGCCCTGGCCCTCTGGCCTCTCGTCCTCACCTGAAAGGTGCAGTGACACGGGCACAGGCTCCAGGGATCACATGATGAGACAGACGCCAGTCTGCCCTGCCCGGCAGTGGGAGCTGCCACCGGCTTTCACAGGCACCATGACCTCTGATTTGAAGTTCCTGGAAAGGAAAGCAAGCAGCAGCCTTTGAAGCATTTGAGGAAGGGAGACGATTTGGGGGTAGTTCTCTGTGCCTGCGACATCCACTCAGCTCTCTCTTCACGAGGTTTGGAAAGTTCAAACCCCTGCAGAGAAGACATGCAAGACAACCAAGTCCTGCTGACCCCTTTCCTCCTCCAAGACACTGAGGCCCTGGAAACTTGAGGAATCTAATGCTCACCACTTACATGTACCCAGTTTTCTGTGGGCTTTATAATCTGTTGCGTCACTAAACTTTTACAGTGCCTCTGTGAGGCAGGCTGAGCAGGTAAATATACTTCAATCAACCCATTTTACAGATGAGCAAACTAGAGGCAGAGACATTCACTGAGTTGCCAATGGGCTCACAGCCAGTGAGTGATGGGGACAGGGCTGGAAGCCTTTCCCTTGACCCCTGACCCAGAGCTCCTCCCACCCTTTAGAACTGCCTGTGAGCAGGAGAGGCCTCTTGGTCCATTGCTGTCGGTCCTCCTGCCTGAGTTCTTTCAGACCCGGGCTGAGCAGGGCTGGGGCTCCGTCTTTGGCTGAAAATACATACTGTTTTTTGTTGGCCTTTTTGAGGAGCGTGGGTTCGGAGCAGTAGGAGGACTTCCCTTTGCTCCCGGTGCTCAGGCAGCTGGAGCAGCAGCCGCAGGGCTCGCCGGCCAGGGGCCCCTGATGCATGGGGACCAGACTGCTGCTGATGCGGAGGGAGCCGTTGACCAGGCAGTTGAGGGACCGGCCACCGGGGGCAGCGGGCCGGCGGCTGTGCTGGCAGGGCGGCCGGGTCAGGGCTGGGAGTGCCACGCCCTGGTCCAAGACAGGTGCCTCAGTGATGGTGATCTCAGGGGAGCTGGGTCTAGAGGCTTCCAAGGCTGGAGTGATGGGCGGCCTGTTCTCCACCTCGGGGCGGACATCTGGGCTGTGCAGGTTCATGTGTAGCTTCCGCATATGGTGCACCACGGCTGCTGCATTGAAGGCTTGCTAAAGAGACACGAGCGCAGCTCAGGCTTTCTGCACCCTCAGAGGACCTCGGGCTCAAGGTTTCCCTTTGCCTTGTGGCCTCGTGAAACCAGTGTGCCACTTCTCCTTTCAGGGAGGGCGCAGGGAGCTCCAGTGCCTGCTGGGACGCCCCGAGGAAAGCCCTCATGGCAGCCCCCGCCAGCCCGGCCTCCCAGGGCCCAGACAGGCTGCTCGCCCGCTGGGGAGGACAGCTTACCCTCCACTTGCTCTTAGCGAAGTTCTTCTGGATCTGGAGGCTGACGGATGGGTAGATGTCCCGGTGGAGGGCTGTGTTTCCGTCAATCCTGTGGAGGCAGGAGGGGACACCTGGCTACTAGGTGGCTATGGACACTCGGCCGGGGGTGGGCAGGGAGCATGCAGGTCCAGGCTAAAGCAGAGTACAGTGCCTTATACTTTGGCAAAACCAAAAACTTTCAGAGCAGAGTTGGCAAACTATGGCCTGTAGGCCAAATCTACCCATTTCCTGTTTTTGTAAGTAAGGTTTCATTATAACACAGCCCTGCTCATTGAAATATTTTCCATGGCTGCTTTTGCATTACAACAGCAGGGTTGAGTAGTTGCCATGGAGACAGGATGGCCAGCAAATCCTAAAATATTTACTATCTGGTCCTTTACAGAAAAAGTTTATTGACCCCAGCATCACAGACCACTTGGATGGTCACTGTCCTTTAGCCCAAACCCTTGTTCAGAATTCACTTCCTCCTGGAAGGCTTCCTCGGGGAGGACCAGCTGGTGCCATCTGGGACAGGCTGCCCTTTTCCTACCCCCTCAGCCTCTCACTCACCTGTCCTTAAGTGCTCCCCAGACACTTGCTGTGTGTACAGTACTGTGCCGACCGCCCCGGACCCAGAGAAGTGGGAGACGTGGGACCTGACCCCTGGGAGCTTATCTAGGTGTGGGGCGTTGTTCATGCCACAGACTGGAGTGATTTAGGGTGAGCTGTGTAATTAATAAAGAGAAATGGGGAGGTCTGCATGGACTGCAGGGGCGAGGGCTTCAGGGAAGGGCAGAGACGGATCTGGATCCTGACAGATGCTACATACAGGGTGAGAAGCAGGGCATTGTGGATGGTGAAAATGGTCTGACCCAAGGTGCAGTTAGGAAGGACCTTGGCACGCGAGGGAGGGCAGCGACAGAGGGATATAGCCCTTAGGCCTGTCTGGAACAGAGAAGGTGATTTGGGGATGGGGGAAATGACGCCGGAGATAAAGGGTCAGGCCCGATTAAGGAAAACCTGCAAGACAAAGGACTCTAGGCTTGCCATGGTGGGAAGTGGGGAGCTATTGTAAATTCTTGAGCAGGGGAGTAACATGAAAAAAAAGTGTTTCGAGACTTTCTTTTCCTATTTTATCAACTGGCTGCTTTGTGATTGTTCTTAAATCACTTCACCTGGAACAGGCTTAGAAACCAGAGTAAAATGAAGCTCTTAAGGACAGCAGAGAATTGCCTGTTCGTGGAGCCTCTCGGGTAACTAGGACTGAGCACTGCGCCCTGCCCCAGTGCTGATGACAGTGCCTGGCTGTGCCCATCTCCTGCGCTTAACTTGGACAACTCAGCTGCCACCCTTAGGTCTGAACATGCTCCATGAAATGTTGTCTGTGTCTCCACCCAGACCTGATGAACAGTCGTATGTTCCCTGCACGTCACGACAGTACATGGCTCAGGGCAAGCAGATTCCGGGGGATGTGACGTGACAAGTCAGCATGGCTTTGGGAACCACTAGGCCAGGGTCCAGGGTCCAGCCCACTGCTCACTCACCAGGGGTGATTCAAGGCCTTCTCACAGGTGTACCGCTCGTTCGGGTCCTTCTCTAGCAAGTGGCAAATAAAATCCTTGGCTAAGAGGAGCAAACAGAGACATGACAACTAAGGACCAGATTTCATGACTGATGGAAATTCACTTCCGGGCTGGTGGGTGGCAGTGAATGCATCTTTAGCTAATTTTCCAAAGAGGCAATTTTAAGAGGCTTAAAAGAGAGGAAAAAAAAAAAATCCAAACCACCTAAAAACAACCCACCATAAACCACCAAAGAAGAGAGGTTCTAAGAGCTCACCCACACAGCGCTGCAGAAACATCACTTGTCACGAGGCACCGATGTGCCTGCACGTCCCATGTGTGTGCATTTGCACCGAAACATGGGCCAGCGCCGGCACATGGGCACACATGTGAGTGCTGGCTTGTTCCAGCTCTGATTTCACAGGCCCAACAAGCATGGAATGACCATCTTCTCACACACAGACGTCGCACGCTCCTGTTGGGATCTACCCCCTTGGTTCTGCCGCTCCCGCCTGGAACACTCCCCTGCCGCCTGGCTCTGTCCTCCCCGCCTCTCAGCTAAACTGCCCACCCCCACGACCCCTTCCCCAGGCATACTGTGGTTCTGCCCCCAGAAAAACAAAAGCATGGCCCTTAGATGTAAATAATTTATCTGGCCTTTGAGGCCGATGAAGATTTCTCCGCTTTCCTCGGTAGCCCGTTCTATAAGATCCGCAGGGACTTTGAGGAGCCAGGACCGTCATCCTTTGTTAAGCTCTTTTCTCTTGGCGGCCGCTGCCTCGACTCTGTTATCTGTCTCACACCCACTGGCCTTACCTGACTCAGAAATGTCATCCCAGAATGGAGACTCGAACTCGTAATAGCCCTCCTTGATCCTCTCAAAGAGCTTAGACTCAGTTTCTTCGTAGAAAGGGGGGTACCCACACAGCCTGCAGTGGGACAGGAGAAGGGTACACAGCTGAGCAGCCCTGTCCTTCCGGGCCAGCCTCTCTCCCCGCCCCAGACCCCACTGTGCACACAGGCGGGCAATGGGCCCCAGACCAGCGGTGTGACCAGGACACGCGTCTGCCTCTGATTCAGAAATACGGTGTTTACACAGGTGCCAGGGCTTGGAACAGGCAGCCCTGGGGGGCGCCTTCGTACGTTATTCCCCCAAACCCTTGCCGCCTTCCCTGTGCGTCCCCTGGCTCTTGGATGCTGTACAAAAGAGCCTGAAGAAGGTTGGTAGAATTCCCACTGGAATGGAAGTTTCATGAGGGATTTATTTAGGCTGTTTCGTTCACTGCTCTATTCTTGAGCACCTAGCCCGGGGATTGACGCAGAACAGCCGGTGACTATGGGCTGAGTAAATGAATGAATGAGAGTAATTATTCAACATACGCTGAGGAAACAGAGAACCGAATTCATACTAAGGGGCACACGTCTCATAGTGGGTTATCTTCCTGAGGGCAAGTTTGCTGTAGGTGAGGGGGGGCGGTGGGGAGGAGGTGATGAGCAGGGAAGGAAAGGGAGAGCCTGGAAGTGTGTGCAGGGGAGTGACCCGGAGAGGCCCTGACCAGCATCACGTGGGCCACCCTCTGCCTCGGGAGAGAAGGCTGAGATGCAGGAGCAGCGGGTCCACCCGGCTTCCGCGCCTGGCTCGGCCTCTCTCTTTTTCACTGCTCATTGCCCAGAGGGGGACTCGCACGGTCATTGACAGAAAGCAGGGGTGGGAAGCAGCAGAGTGGGGAGACAGCTGGCTGGGTGCTGGGTTCATGCTGGGCACGGTTTTTATAATTTGGTGGAGGTCAGGACAGAGGAAGCTTTGGAGCGGTGTGCACATGCGTGCGAGTGTGTGCATGTGTGTACGAGTGTGCACATGTACATGCTGTGGAGGAGGAGCTGAGACAGGCAAGGGGAGGGGAAGGGGCGAGCGAGCCCTGAGATCTCCCAGGAGCGGAGCCAACGCCAGCGTCTACTCACAGTATGTAGGTGATGACGCCGATGGACCAGCAGTCCACAGCCTTGCTGTAGGGCTTCTGGGCCAGCACTTCCGGAGCTGCAGCATACCAAGGACAGAGTCAGGGCTGGGGGCAAGAGGAGGGGGCTCTGAGGTGGGGGCTGAAGGTTGGCAAGAGGCTTAGAGGACTAGGGAAGACCAGGGGAAGATGGTGTTTCTATGAGACTGAAAACTCCCCAAGGGCAGGGCTGCGTCTCTTCTGGGAAGACTAAATTTTCTTGCAAAGAGAGACTGTGATTTCCCCCTTAGGCTGGAAGTTGCTTCTGGAGAGGGTCCATGATTGCCTCATCAGACCAAGGGGTCTCAGGCCTGGCACAGTGGCTCATGCCTGTAATCCCAGCACTCTGGGAGGCTGAGCTGGGAGGATGGCTAGAGCTCAGGAGTTCGAGACCTGCCTGAGCGAGAGAGAGCCCCCATCTCTACTAAAAATAGAAAAATTAGCTGGGTGTGGTGGCAGGTGCCTGTAGGCCCAGCTACTCAGGAGGTTGGTTTAGGAGGATCGCTTGAGCCCAGGAGTTTGAGGTTGCTGTGAGCCCGGCTGACGCCACAGTACTCTAGCCTGGGCAACAGAGCGAGACTCTGTCTCAAAAAAAAAAAAAAAAAAAAAAAGACCAGGGTTCTCCAGGGCTGTTTCCCTGGTCAGATGGAGCGCTCTCTGAAGGCAGGGCCTGTGTCTCCCCACTCAGGTAGGGGACCCGCAGGGCAGGGGCTGTGCCTCTCCCTTCAGGCGGGGAGGGCTTCAGTGCAGGGGCTGTCTGTCTCCCGCTAGACTGAGAGCTCCTGGCAGACAGAGGCTGCATCCCCCACCCCTGCCAGGTTAGGCGCTCCCGGAGGGCAGGCGGTGCTAGCTCTCCCATCAGACTCTGGGCACCTTATGAGGGCCGGAACTTAGTCTGCCCCATCAGATCGAGAGCTCCAGGAGGGCAAGAGCAAGTCCTCCTCCGGGTGGGACCCCGAGGGCAGTAGGGAGCTGCTATCTGTGCTTATCCCAGATACCAGGGCTTGTACCAGCAGACTCAATACCTGCCGGTGAGTGAACGGCCTCCCTTTTCGGGAGAAAGCAGGTCCCCTCTCTCAAGTCAGGGCTCTGCTTCCCATTCCCCAACCCCGAACAGGTGACGACTGGCTAAGAGGAAGGGCGGGAGTGAATGTGGATCCCAGGAATACTGGCCCAGGTACCCTGCCTGCTCTCGCCTTTTTGGGGGCCTGGAAGCCTACAGGGCTGTTCGGACAGGAGGCCCCACCTCTGCCAGTTTCCCAGAGTGCTTCCTTGGGGTACATCCGGGTTCCTCAGGCCCAAACTCAATATCCTGGGCTTCCAGGCTCCCAACAGTGGGGAGTTGAAGTCTCCTCCAGAGCGGGAGAGAGGTGAGGGCTCTGTGCTCAACCTCAGCTCTTATCTCTGGGTTGGTGATCCTGTCTCTGCCCCGGGTGCAGCCGGAAAGACAAAGGCCGAAGTCTGCTTGCAGGGGTGGGAGCCAGGATACAGGCAGGGGCTGTGTGGGAAGTGGGCGGGGTAGGCCGTAGGATTTATGAACAGTAGGGGTAGTTCCAGAGTTGGATGCATTGGCTGGCCCTACACCCTGTGAGGGAATGCTCTGCCTGGATAGCCCCTGTGTCCTCACAATCACACCCATAAGTCATAGCTGTGTGGTTGAATGTAGCCAACTGGTCAACCTCCCTCCTGTTCTGAGACTCACCCACATAGCCTGGAGTCCCACAGGCAGTGGACATGACACCACTCTGTTCCATCTTGGACAGACCGAAGTCTGTGATCATGATCTTAGAATTCTCTTCAGGGGTAAGGTACAGCAGGTTTTCAGGCTGTAGGAGAAGACAGATGTGAGCGTAGGATATAATCACCCGAAACATGTATCTCTTTACTTCTCCTTAATATATGATTTCTTAGGAAGCTGAACACTGGGCTCCTGGCTTCCAGGCCAGCTCATCTTCCCCCACGGTTTCCTCCTTGCTCCTCCCTGCACCCCAGCCCTCTGCCGCATGCCATGTCCCTGACTTTGCTCAGCCTCACAGCCATCGATGTCCAACCCCTCCCTCCCCTCACTCCCAACTACCCCAGGACCGTTTGCTTTTTGAGGCAACCGACCCTTGGTTAATTGCCTCTCATATCTCCAAAGTCTGGTGCAATGCAGACCCACAATAAGTATTTCATTGCATTTGATTTTGACTGTAGTTGAGTTCAAGACGTGTGGATTATTTTGGTATCTGAATAGGTGAGGTACAGTGAAAGGTTCAGGAAAAGACCAAGGTGCACATTAACAATGATCGTTCAGCCTTTCAAAATTTGCTTAAGGAATCTGAGGGCAGAAGGAGCCTTGGAGTTAATTAATCTGACACTCTTGCTTTACAGAGCTTAGACGTCCCGTGACCCGCGCAGCTTCCTTAAGGGTCATTATCTGTTTCCCACCCAGGACTCCTGCCTTGGCACCTTTAAGTCTCTGTGGACGATGCCATTCTCATGGAGGTACTTCACTGCCGACAAGACCTGCTGGATCACCAGACTGGCGTCCTTCTCTGTGTAGACACCCCGCTCTAGGATCCGGTCAAAGAGCTCCCCACCAGAGACACTGTGGGCACAGGAGCAAGAGAAGGAATTCAGTTCTTATTCAGGTCAAAGTAATGAGAATGTGATTGCTCTGTGGCCATGGGGGACACCGCTGTGGCGGAACAGGCAGGTGCCCATGAGCTGTGATCTGAGAGGTGCAGGAGGATCACACCAGTCTCAGAACGCCTCCTCTGGGTGCCTGGGTGGTATCACGAGGGAGTCATTTCTTTGGGCTGAGCATTGGCCTCTCTCTGGAAACTTCCTTTGAAATGCAAATGCTCCTGGTTGGGGCTGCACAAGAAGCCAATAATCCCTTAGTAAGGACACATGTCTTAGCTGCCTTCTTTCCTGGCCTAGGACACAGGAAGCCGTGATGAAAGAGAGAGGTCACACTGAAATGGGGCAGAATAGGAAAGAGACGTGCAAATGAGACTAACTGTTCTTATATTAGGATTTCTTTTCTCATTTTTGAAAATTGGGCTACCTAAAGCTGGAATTATGGGTAGGGCTGTAGGGATATTTTGAGACTCACGTGGTTTGGTATCTCAGGACTCAGGGAAGCTTAAAGATCAAGTCCAACCCCCATTTCTTGAGTATCATCTACTAGAACACTAGTCAGAGCACTCACTACCTCCTAAGACAGAGTGTTGTGTTGTGTCTTTTGGCATCTCCTTAATATTTCTACATATTATGCTGAAACCTGACGCCCTATAGTTTCTGCCAGCAGATGCCAGTTCCGCCCACTGGGAGCGTGCAGAATAACATCCTTTCACGTGAATCTTTCCGAGTATGCGAAGACAGTGCAATGCTATCCCGAGGCCTTCTCTTTTCCAGGATAAACCTGCCCAGACTATTTCAACCTTGAGCCAGGGGCTGCAACCCTCTCACTATCCTAGCCCCCTTCCCACTGTCCTGTGATATTAGATGCGGCCATGTGTGCCCGACAGCACCATGTAGCGACGAGGGGATAGGCTTTCTTCAGTCAGAATGCACATCACTCTGCTCTAGGCTTCTGCCTGGGGCTTTGGGCTCTGCTGTAGGAGCTGGAGGCTCACAGAAAAGATGCTCTTTGTATGTAGCTATGAATGCCTGACCCCAAGCAGCCCTAGTCCTGGAGGCTTGGTGGCTCCTCAGGGACATCTCAACCTGCCCACCTCCTTGCTCCCCTTAGCCTTTGAGTGACCATGTGCTAATCCTGTTGAATTGGCCTCAGTAAGGTGCCATCTGGTCCCTGCTCACTTATTAGTGCTGCTCTGGGCCCTTCCCACCTACTCCCTTAACTGTCTGCTACCGCTTGTCCCTGGAACTCAGGTGAGCCCGGCAGTTAATCAGCTGCTTAGGCCTGAGTTAGCTCATTAAAGTTTCTGATGAAACAGCCCATCAGCAAAAAACTACGTTGTGTTCTGCACGCTGAGATTGCAGAGTGCGGGGTGTGTGTGTGTGTGTGTGCGTGTGTCTACTTTATGGAAGTGTCTTTGAGCTCAAGGCTGAGCCCTCAGGAGCACCGACTAACTTCTACGGCAGTCACTGTCAGGCAGAACTCTTATTTGGATATGATAATGACCAAAGACCTTGCTAAGGAAGTCACATTTCTGTCCTACAGATGGACACACACTATCACAGCCCATTTTTAACTTTGGGTTTCCCTCTTTTGAAAAAGTCTTTCTTTATATTGAAATCCATCTACCTGTGGCTTCCACTCCTACAGTAATTTTGCCTTGCAGTGATGTTAAAACATTTACTATCCAGTTTAATGGACCTGGACTGGTCAGAATGGATTCAAGCCATACATCCAGAAAAGGGTCCTGGGGGCTCTCTGCCATGCCCAGCATTGCCCCTTTGGTTGCTGGGTTGTGAGGAGGTACAGAAAGTTCCAGGAGAGAGGCCGGGCAGCAGAGGAGCATGGAAAGGTTGGGGTCACAGCTATCTGTTGACTGGTAGGACATATTCTAACGCTAGTAAGGTACAGACCGACTCAATAATCAGCTCTAGCTTTACCCCTCGGCGCACACAGAACATCCCCGCTCCCAGAGGTCTACTGAGCCTAAAAGGACTCTTAGCATTTCAGAGCCTCTTGAACTGATTCTTGATTTTGTCTTTGAATCCCCACCCTTCCCTCACCGCTGACCAATCTCCTCTAGGCCCCACTAGACCTCTGTGGAGGATGCGGGTCACCTTTGTCACCTTTCACTTACAGCTGCATGACCAGGTAGTAATGAGTAGTGCTCTCATAGATGTCTTCCAGGGTCACAATGTTTTCATGCTTGATCCTGGGAAAAAGTAAGAGTATGGTGAAAGGGGTGTGGTTCAGGTTGTCCAGACAAAGAGTGGAGACCCAGCCCAGAAGTTTCTGTTGGAGGCTTTGAAGGCCATGTTTCAGAAGACCAGGTCCTCGTGAAGCCTTCATAACACAGAGGCTATCACAAAGTCATGCAGAGAAAAGAGTCCTAGAGTGATGTTCAATCCATATTCATTGAGTGAATAATTGATCATCGTTCCTTCAGGGAACAAACAACTCCTTGTTACTCCAAAAATCTCTTTAAACTTTACTAAAAGAGATGGTTAAAAGAACTGAGGAAGGCTAAGGGATTACCCAATAGTAGGTTATTCAATAAAATGAGTATGACGATCTCCTTCAGAAACCTCACATGGAGACAGTACAGGTTGAGTATCCCGAAATGCTTGGGACCAGAAGTGTTTCAGATTTAGGATGTTTTTGGATTTTGGAATATTTGCATATACATAATGAGATATCTTGGGCATGAGGCCTGAGTCGAAGCATGAAATCCTTTTAGGTTTCATACACCTTATCCACATAGGCTGAAGGTAATTTTATACAATATTTTTAATAATTTGTATATGAAACAAAGTTTTGACCATGTTTTCACTGTGACCTGTCACATGAGGTTAGGTGTGGAATTCTCCACTTGTGATGTCACATCAGTGCCAAAAAAGTTTCAGATTTGGAGCATTCTGAATTTCTGATTTTCAGGTTAAGGATGCTCACCTGTATACAGCAGTTGGGATTTACGTGAGCTGAGCCTCCCTCTTCTTGAGTAACCATGGAGGAAGTGTTGAAAAATTATTGTTTGAGGACATTGTGAGAAGTTAGGGAGATGCTTATTTTTGGGTTCAGTTCTATGGGAAGCTATAGATTGGTGATTCTCAACCAGGGACGATTTTGGCACTCAGGAAACATTTGGCAATACCTGGAGGCATTTTTGTTGTCACAAGTGGGGCAGGTGGAGGTGCTACAGGCATCCAGTGGGTTGAGGCAGAAATGCTGCTAAACAGCCAATCATGCACAGGACAGCCCCCAACACAACAGATAATGATCTGGCCAAGATGTCAGTAGCATCGTGGTGGAGAAAGCTGGCCCTAGATCACCCTTCTCCAGGATTACTCAGAGATTGAGGGAAGCAGAATAATCATATTAGCTGAGCGGCTTGGCTTGCAGGCAGCAATCCTGTGCATGCCTGGAGAGGAGGGCTTTCTCAGGAAGTTTACTCGTGGCTGTGCAGCACATGGGTCAAGGACTTAGACTTGGAGTCTGTTGGCCCCAGGTTCAGATCTGGCTCAGATGCGTACTAATTAGGTAACTTCAGATGGCTTATTCAAATTTTCTGAGTCTTACTTTCCTTGTCTGAAAAGTTTATGTCTCTCACAGGGTTATGTCAGGATTAAAGGAGATAATCCACAATGCCTGGGGAAGAGTGACCACATAACAGCAGTAGCTATCTTATTTAAGATATTTTAAAAAATACAGACCTGCTGTAGTGGTTGCTTGATGATTCAACTATACTCATACGCTGACAATGCCAACATTGGTTTATCGATTATTCATTCACTGAACAAAGATCTATTGAACACCTTTGCTGTTTATAGGACACAATCATAAGAAAGACCACATGGTCCTTGCTCTCAATGAGTTAGTTGACAGTCTCTCTCTACTCTCCCTGGAGCCCAGACCTATGTCTTCAGCATCTTACCAGACACCTCCACGTGGAGACAGGAGGATACCTATATTCAATATGTTCCAACCAATTTCCTTCTATTTCCTCCAAGCCTACACATGCTTTTTGTTCTCTATTTCAAGCGATGATATTGCTGTCCGGTTAACTGCTCAATCTCAGGGTCATTTTAGTGCTTTTTGTCTTCTACCCTTTTACCAGTCAACCCCAAACCCAAACTCTTCTCTCATTGAAACATCTCTTGCATCTAGTGTTTTTGCCCACACATGGTCTTGCCACCACCTTTGCTTGTATTCTCATCTCATGCCCAGATTATTGTGAAAGTCCTATGATTGGTCTCCCATTCTCTGGGCTGGTATTCTCTGATCCATCCTCCAACATGCTTGGGAGGGATGGCTCCCAAATACTACTCTGACCCATGCGACTCCTTACTTAAAATCCTTTGATGACATCTCTTTGCTCACAGAGTAAAGCCAATATTCTTCATCGTGGCATCTAAGATCCTTTATAATCAGGTCCCATTTCACCATGTGAGTTTCACCTCCTGTCCCTTGATGCTACTCGCTCTAAGTTCAGGGGCTTCCGGGATTCACTCTCTATAATGGCCTTGCACTTCCATGATTCTACATTAAAATTTATGGTGCTCTCAGCCAGAATTCCCTTTCTGCACTGCCCTTCTTGCCCCACAAAATTCTGCTCATCCACCAAGGTCTTTCCTCTTGGAAAATGTGCTCAATATCCCATGCTCATAAAAACACACACGTAGGCGAGATGAACCCCTGTCTCCTCCAAACTCCGCCTTCTGCTGCTGTGACTCACATCTGATGGGATTAGAGTTTGTTAAGGGCACCTCTGTCTCCACTCGGAAAATGTGAGCTCCTGAGGGTGAGGAATTTTTTTCTGCCTCATCCTTGTGGTGCTTCTCCTGTGATCGTGTGCCTAGCACACTTTCGGTACACCACAGGGGTTCACAAAGATTTGTTGAGAGAGTCTTGCTGTAAATACTTACGAGCTGTTAGCGTAGCCTTCATCGTGACAGTTTGGGAGCTGACCCTACATTTGCTTTGGTACAAATCGAGGCTAATTTCCAAATCTTATACTGCCTTCTTAATTATTGATTCTTTCTGTTGTCGGCCCTTAATTGATTTTTGTTCTTTTGAGCTAATTACGCTCTGGCCTGTGTGCACAAACCAGCTTTGCTGAGAGTGCCCGTGGGTTCACTGGTCAACTGCCTGCCAACACCCACCCCCCTCAAAATGACCCAGCCAGGACAGCTGTCTGCCTAAACTTAGCTGGTGGACCAAACTGACCCATCAACTCAATCAAAGGGAGCAGTGCCTTTGGGGGTGGAAATCTGGCCCTAGTCCTTCTGGATAGTAATTGGCGAAGGAAATGTGATCCCACATTAAGCCCTAGGCGGACTCACTTTTTCAGCACTGCGATCTCATTCTCCAGGCTGCTGTCACGGAAGGCAGGTGACTTCTTGATGCACTTCAGGGCAAAGAGCTTGCCAGTCATCCTTTGCTTCACCAGGAAAACTTCTGAAAAAGCTCCTCTGAGGAGACACGAAGAGATAAAACTGAGTGCTGGCTGGCTGGAGGCAAAGTGAAAGGGCAGATGAAGGAAGGTGTGGCTGACAATCAGTTTCCATTGTCACGTGGGCCCTGCTGAGCAGTGTCGATGGCACGGACTGTCTGACATGCCAGTGCGCTCTCTCCCCCACCGCAGACTTAGGGACGATGCAGTTGCTCTTTCTTGGTTCTGCAATTTGGGAACGGCTCCCAGAGACTCTGGTTCGGCTGTGGAGAGATTTCTCCACTTGGCAAGCCATTAAAGAGAGGCCACTGCAGAGTCAATCCACGTCACTTCCGACATGGCACAGTGTGGCATGCTGCAGTGGTCGCTCTGAGGTGGCGCTGGGGACAGGGCTCAGACACAGTGAGAGAGAAAAGACTCCTGTATCCGTTTGGGATGATGACATTAATAATCACGCTGGACCAATTATCAGAGGACAAGGGAGCTGAGCAGCCTCTCATTCATTGAGTAGGATCTGCAAAGACAGAGCCCAGGGCCTCTGAGGCAGGCTCTGAAGACACAGCAAATGGAACCCAATGGGAGAACAGGGAAGGATCCAAATTACAGGCTTCCTGGTTTGAAGTGGGGGCCCTGGAGACCAGACCATCAGAACAGCAGTTAAGCTGGGGGTGGGTGCCGAAGCCTGATCGTCCATGTTAGAATCTCAGCTTTTGGGGTGACAAGTCACTTGACGTCCATACACCCAGTTTCCTCATCTGAAAAGTGGGAGTATCGATAGCCTGATTCAGAATGTTGTTTAGAAGATTAAATGAGTTAACATGTGTAACATGCTCAGAAGTGTTTCTGACATGTATTACAACCCTATGTGTTAGATACTATTATTATAACGTTATCATCATTATTATTTGAACACCACTACAGAGAACACCTAGTAGTACAAGAGGAGATGGAATCTAAATGCAGAAACAGCTGAGCCATCCTCTCCCCTGCCATCCGGGTATTCTAGAATGAAAGCCCCGATAGCAGTCAAGCTTTTGAAAGGACTTTAAAAATCTGCATTAGAAAATACTGGTGTTTCCTGTGTCTGAGTTTCCTGTTTCCCCAGCTGCTCCAGGAACTGAGTCCATCAGAGCCGTCCGAGCTTGCTCTGTTTATCCATTCATTTACTCGTCCCTTCAGCCAAGATTTATTGAGCACTACTGAGTCTTAGACACTGGAAATAAAAAGGTAAGTATTTCTGTTCTTGAAGAGCCTACAGACTATTAAGGAACTTAGACAAGTGAGCAATTAGCATTTGCTTTGAAAAATGCTACCAGGCATTCAATGAATGCTTGTTGAACTAATGGGATTTCTGTGTCAGGCACTGAGATTAGCATTGGTCTAGCCTGGAATCCAGTGTGTGAGACAGACACATACAGATAAGAATGACGTATTATGAGACCACAGAAAACGGACAGTTAAGACAGGGCCTCTGCTACGGTGGGGGAGGTTGTGCACTGCACACCTCCAGCACATGCCATTCACCTTGCAGCCATTGCGCATGTTCATGTGATGATTATTACCTCCCCCTCCCCCTCCCCAGCAGACAGCAGGCTAGGAAAAAAGGGCACCTTTTCTCTCATTTGTACAAAGTGACCACTTGGGATAGCAGAGGAACACTAATACACAGCCCCCTGGCTTAAGAATGCCCTGAGCTCAGTTTTAAGGGATGAATGAGTTAGCCCAGTAAAAAAAAAAAAGAGTTGGAAATGACGTTTCAGGTGGGGGTGTGGAAGAAGCAGGGCAGAGCATGGAAGGGATGAGGTAGGGACGAGGCAGCCAGAGGAGTCATCCAGCACTGTGTGTGAAGTGTGATGTGGGGGATTATGGGAGAGGAATGTGGCTGGGTACCAGGTCTTTTTGCAGCTGTGACATACTAAGATCCACCTTCAGAGTTCTGCCTTTTACCCATACCTTTGCAACCACACGTGGATGGGCCCCTGATTTCAAAGCTGACACCCACTCTAGGTCCTCTTGTGGAACGGAATCAAATTGCGGCCTTCGGTTTGCCCCCTGAGGGTACCACGCACACTGCACTGTATATAAATGGCACCCCTAGAACTGTGCAATGTTATGGCAATTTAAAATGCTGTTATTGTTCTTCTGCCTCAGCTGCTTTGGTCATATACTGTGTGTGTGTTGGGGTGTGTGTGATGGGGGCAGGGGAAGGCCACCAGAGGGCTTAATTGTGGCATCTGCCAGGGCGGGGAGCAGAGAGCTAGTTTTGAGCAACCAAGGTTGCACAGGTCAGAAGGCAAGACCGGCGGAGCCTTCAGAGCCAGGAGTACTTGCTGCAACAGAACTTGGCTGCATTTCCTGCTCTGAAGAGCTCTCCGTTCTTGCTGGGAGCCTGCGTGGTGGAGGAGGTGGGAGGGTACCATGGAGAAACATCTCTTCCTGGGCAGTGAAAGGAGGAGGCCTGGGACTTGGACTATCAGTGCACGGTTTCCCTACAGCTGCCCTGGGGCCCTGGAACGGTGGGTGCCGTCTGGGCAGGTTTAACAAAAGCCTATTCTCCCTGGCACATCATTCTGGAGGAACTGAGGCCCAGAGAGAAGAGGCCTTTGTCATGGGATGCTGGTGACTCCTGATTCAGCACAGTCTGCTCTTCCCAGCTGCTTCTGTCTCCGTCGCACCTCACTTTGGAAACTCCGTGGGACCTGCAGCCTGCGGACACCCGTCTCCTTCCTGAGCACCGCAGGGTGCCTTCTCTTTAGCTTTTGCTCAGCCCTGACTTCTGCGACAGCTGTGGCCTGTCCCCTGTCTTGTCCTCCTGCTCCCCCCAAATCAGTGCTGAGCTGATACACTAAAACCGCCAGACACACTTAAAGTACAGATTCCTGGCTGCTGGGTCCTATCTCCCAAAATTCCAGTTTAGTAGGTCTGGGACCAGGAATCTATTTTCCAAAAATTACCTAGGCTAAAATGATATTAAGGAATTATTATTCATTTTCTTGAATGTGACAATATTATGGATATATAAGAAAATGCCTTTATTCTTGGGAGATATAGACAGAGGGTTCAGAGGTAACATGTCATGACGTTTGCCATTTATTTACAAATAGTTCAATGAACTTTGTGTGTGTGTGTGTGCATGTAAAACAAATACTATATAGTGAAATGCTAGTAATTGTTGAATTTAGGCAGTGGGTATATTGGTGCTCATCGTACTATTAATATTAATATTTCACCTTTTCCTTATTTTAAACATTTTTCACCATTAAAAGTTGGAGGGATAAAGCTCTCCAGATGACTCTGATGTTCCTCTAGGTTTAGCTGCTGCTGTGGTAGAATTCACTGAGTTCCAAGGGGGCAGGTGTGTCTGTCTTCTGAGTCCTACAGTACAAGTCTAGCAGACAGGGACTAAGCTCTTGTCAACCTGGGTTTCCTTTTCTCCTCTTCTTGGGATTTTTGGGATACTTAGCAAGTCATTTCTGATTCACCCAAGAGACTTGTCTCTCCTGCCAAAACTCTCCCTCTAGCCACCCCCATCTTGGCAAAGGCCCTTGATGGAAGGCTGTCACTCTGATGACCAGCAGGGATCCTCTTGCGTGTGCAGAGCCCAGCAACCTGGTTGTGCCAGGAGGGCCCAGAGGTCTCCTGTCTGTCTACAGTGAGAGTGTGGGCAGCTGTCATTGCCTGAGGTCTCTGCCTCCCAGCCAGGGCAGAGTGGAGCAGAGCTGGCTAAAGAGAACACTGGCCTCAGTGGACAGCCCACTCACTGCTCCTCACTGCCCAGGCCCAATTAGCCCAGGCTAATTAGCCAACCAGCTTGGCTTCTGAGATGGTGGTGGGGGGCTGGTGGCCCAGAGCTGCTGCCAGCCTGCGTCAGAGACTGCACCCCCCGGCCAGGGGAGAGGCAGGACTACGTGGAGAGTCAGCTCCAGACAAGCTGCCGTGTAGCCATGGTCAGGGGCCAGGAACAGATGCCCTGCAGGCTGGCGGGAGTCTGAATGACAGCTCAGCTGAAGCGCTTAAATAGGAGGAGCGAGGATGGCTGTGCGGGCAGCTGATTCTGGTGTGTGTAACCCACTGGCTCTCTGGGCCTCGGAAGCCCCTTCTCTTCTGTCTGTAGCAAAAGATGGGGCTGGTCTTTTCACTGCTAGGGAAATGAAGGAGCGGGGAGAGGAGGCCCTGGAAAGTTCTGGGGTCACTGAGTCTCCGAAGTCTTCCCCAACTCTTCTCTCTTGTGGCCAAGATCTGGACAAGCTGTCACAGATCTGGAAGTAGGTGGGGGCCACGGGGGTGGGCTGGAAGGAGGAAAACCTGGGGCGAAAGGGGTTGGTATTCCCTGGGGGCGCCAGTGTATTACATCACCCTCGGTCGTGCCTCAAGGCACCCGCCCCCCACTCCACTCCACTCACTCCCTGCCAGCCCCGGTCTATAAAATTCCGCCTATGTCCCTTAGAGCCATGAGATTAAGTCACAGCAGCCTCAGTCCTGTTCCCCAGTCACTGCTAGCCGAGAACAATTCTCGCAGCCCCCCGACGGCAGGCAGCCCAGCCCAGCCCAGCCGGGCTCCCAGCCCCAGGACTTACGATCCCAGCACTTCCATGAAGATGAAGGTTTTGCGGATGTTGGTGGTCTGTTTCTTCCAGGAACTACAGTCATCTTCTTCCTTTCGACCCATCGCCTCCAGAGTTGAAGCTTCCGGGGATGCTTTGTGGGAGGGAGGGAAGAAAAGGTCTGGTCGGCTGATGGCTCAGACAAGATGAAAACAGGTTGCCAAGGAATCTGAAATACTCACATTCTTTGTGTGACGACCTAAGGAAGGATTAGGAGCAAAACTTGGCAAAAATAAGACTATCTTCTCACTTGCTTTTTAAGATCACTGCAATAAATGTATCGAACGTCTCCTGCATGCCCACATGCAGGGCGATACCACGCACGAGTGTACGTTAAAATGGGAATATCTACCTTGCGGGGATGTGAGCTGAGCCCAGGCATTTCTTAAGTCACCCAAAGGATGGCCAAGGTGTTTGTTTTGACTGTGGAGTCAGCCAGGCTTCTTCTGTCCTGTCACAACTCTGCCACCTCCCCGCATTGTTCTCACTCCTACCTCTCTCCCACCTGTTGTGGGTTAAATGGATGAGCGTTAAACAAATGAGTGTTGTGTTTTCTTTGTAACTCCCACGACATTTAGCACAGTGCTGGGCAAATAGTTATTCACTGAAATCTAAATTGAATCGTGCCCTAACTTTATAGTTCTAGAGTTACGATGTTCGTTCAACAGTCGACAGCTATTTATTCTGCACCTGCAATGTGCCAGGAGCTGGATGTGCACTGATGAGCGACATGGGCGATGGCACTGCCAGTCTGGGGGAGACAGGCAGTGGGCAAGTAAAGTCACATGTGTGCAGTCACAGGACAGAACAAAACCTCGGCTTGTCACAGAGTAGAACAGGGAGGGTTTTCTTTAGATAAAGGCCAGGGAAGGCCTCTCGAGCAGGTCTGTTTAAGCTGAGACCAGAAATTTGTGAAGGAGCCAACGTAGCAAGGAGTGCACGGAGGAGCTTCTTGGCAGAAGGCATAAAATACCAAAGCTCAAAGGGAGGAAAGAGCGCGGTGTGCTCCAGACCCTGAAGGGACGGTGTGGCAGGAGCAGAGTGAACTCAGCATGGCCAGGGGTGGTCAGTGGGCGGGGAGAGGCGGGCGGGGGGAGGGGCAGACCACGCAAGGCTTTGCAGACTCTGTTGATGATGTTGGCTTTTCTAAGTGAGACGGGAAGACATGAAGGATTTTTAGGAGGGGAGTTAAATTACACCATTGATGTTTTAAGGAGTTCACTCTGGCCGATCTGTAGAGAAGCTTGTGGAGGGGCCAGAGTGGCAGCACGGGACATACACAGGGCGCAGAAGTCCAGGAGAGAGATGACAGTGGCTTGAACCATGGCAGGAGCGAAGGAGAGAATGGTGGGCCCGGGATGTATTCTGTGGTCCAGTTATTTACGGCGCCAGGTTACAAGTTGCGAGGTGGGGAAGGAGGAGGCTAGAATGACTCCCATATTTCTGGCAGGAGCATTTGCGGGTGGGGGTGCCCTTGCTGAGGTCATGAGTACTAGTGAGAAACATGTTTTTGGGGTGGGGTGAGGTGGGTTGGAGGGAATCTCTGCCCCAGCCCCCCCGGTACGGCCACCGCATGGCAGGGCTACCGCGTATCTGGGAGCAATGGGTAAGACACCATTTCTGCCAACACCCTCTCCCCCACACTCCTTGGACCTGACTGAGAAGTAGGAAAACATGTCTGATGGCTTTCTCTCTAAAGCAATGCCTTTCCCTCCCCACTTAAAAGAAAAAAAGCACCTGCAGAATCCATGGGATCTTCTAATAGCCTTAGAAGAAAGTGCGTGCCTCCACAATTTAGCATTAGGTGAAGAGCGTAGTTTTGGGGGTCACCTGTATTCAAGTCCTACCTGTGCTAGTTCCTAGTTAAATTGTTTTAGGCAAATTACTAACCTCTTTGAGTCTGTTTCCTCATCTGTAAAGTGAGGACAAAACTGATGACATAGTGAGGGTTAAATGAAATAGTGCACATAGAGACATGGCCCCACACGTAACAAATGGGTAACTGGAGATAATATTTTGGAGACATTTATTGATGTATTTAATTTCTCACAATCCCCATCTGGTGGACTGAGATCATAAAATAGGTTCCATGGGTTAGAGGGAAACCTCTTTTGCCTCTTAGCTATGAGGCTTAGAGACCTAAGAAGAATGTGACACATGCAAGGCCCTTGGCGGAGGGGACGAGAGATGGAAAGATGGGTACTTTGGGTCCAAGTGGACCGTGGGAGGAGAGGGAGACAGATGGTGTACTTGTCAGAAGCTGTCTTTGCTTTCGCCCTCTTGGAGCACAGCACCCATCCGGGAAGCGGGGGGACTGGTGACATGGATGGGTGGGCTTCCCAGGACCCTGCTAGTGTAAGCCTAGGAGGGCTCTGCCTGCAGCCATATCTAGCAGGGCAGGGAGTAATTACGGAGACCCAGTGGGAGAAGGCGAGTCTGAGACAGTGTCACATGAGCTGCGAGGACTCCAGATATTCCCCCAGGGCCTGTGGGGGCTGAAGCCAGCTTGTGCTAGCTCATGAGAGTCCACTGTGCACACCTCTTCCCAGTCCCGCGTTTAGTGGCATCATGTTGGGAGTTCAAAACTGACTTGGTGGGAGTGTTGACACCACAGGAAGTGGCGCCTGCCGTAGCCAGGGCTTCTCCCCCGCTCCACCTCCCCCCTGCCTGAAGACCTGTCATTAAACATTCAGCAGCTCGCTACTGCTCACGGCCCTGTGAGGGCGTGCAGAGCTGCTACAGTGCCAGCCGACCCGGTTTGGGAGGTGGAGATGGTTAGGACCAGGGCTTCTCCGGTAGAAGCCAACGGCCAGGCTCGGGCCTTTTGTGGAGTATGTCAGCACGACCCCCATCAGCCAGATGGGGCCAGCCACACCTCAGAGGTCGCAAGGCAGCTTCTGGTGAGATCCAGAGGACTATGGGATCCAAGGTCCCTCCCAAGTCTGAGGCCCCCTTGTCCCATACCACGAGGTCAAGTAAATACCTTACAACATAAAACACCACCTTGAAATAGAGCAGGAGGAGGAAAGGCCGTCTCCAGTCTGTGTTTTCCTGAGAGAGACAGGGTCAGCCAAATGAGACTCCCTAAACCTGAAGAGATTGGTACGCTACAGCGGACAAGTTCAAATACAAAGTTCCTCGTGTCCCTTTTTGCTGCCTAGTGGGGTAGGGGTTCATGAGAAATATTTATAAATAATAAGCTGTATTTTCTTTGTGTATTTGATTATAATGTGTAAATTTGCAACCTGGCTGTATACTGATTGGTGGCTATTATTATGTTAAAAATGCGTGTGAGAAATGTTAAGAATTCCTTAACATTTGATTCAGCTGAATGCTTAATATCTATCTGCAGGCTTATGCTTGTGTTTGCAAGACCCTTTGTGGATTTGCTCCTTTTAGCAGGGCCCCCCAGAGAGACCACACTGTTCGGGGTGCAGGCACCGACCAGGGGTGCTCTCTGGGGATGGTGGGCTGATGCTTGACTTTGAGGGCACAGTCTACCAAGGCAGAGACAAATGGGTCCTGACTGGCAGAGATTGCTGGGAGGAGGATGAAATATTAGCATAGGGGGATCTCCTTAGCCAGATGACATTCTGCAGATCCGAGCCCGGAATCTAGCAGCTTCCACTTATCAGGGCGCTTGGCATCCACAGTGTATGAACTCTCATTCCACCAGGCAGCAAAGAGGGAAATCTGAAGTTGTCCCTTATAGCGTATTAGTCTCTTTAGGTTTAAAGAGTCTTATTTAGCTGAGCCAGTCTCCAGGGCCGTCAGAAATGCTTCTTGCTGGCCAGGTGTGGTGGCTCACACACCTGTAATCCTAGCACTTTGGGAAGACGAGGCGGGAGGATCCCTTGAGGTCAGGAGTTCGAGACCGGCCTGACCAAAAGCGAGACCCCCGTCTCTATCAAAAATAGAAAAAATTAGCCGGTCGTGGCTGTGCGTGCCTGTAGTCCCAGCTACTCGGGAGGCTGAGGCAGGAAGATGGCTTGAGCCCAGGAGTTTGAAGTTGTGGTAAACTGTGATGGCGCCATTGCACTCTACCCTGGGCAACAGAGTGAGACTCAGTCTCAAAAAAACAAAAAACAAAAAAACAAAACAAAAACAAAAAAAGAGAAATGCTTCCTGCTGTGAGACACCGCAATGCTGGGACGTCTTGAAGGATGCAGGGGATGAGGATAAAGGTTGGGTATTCAAAGGAACAAATCAACAGGGTCAGCCTCTGTGTCTCCCCCTCTGTCTCCCTCCCTCTCGGCAGAATGACAGGGCTGCAGACGCCGCTTTTCCAGGTAAGGAGCCAAGCAAGAGCCCCCGTCCTTCGAGGGTGGGGACACCAGCTGAGCGTCCACCACTCCCCCTTCTGGAGCCCCTGTGGAATGACTGCCTGCTCGCCAGGAGGCTTTACCACCTCATTAGCAGCTCTGTACTCACTGTTCCTTCTTTCCCATCTCTCTTAAATAGCTTTAAAAACATAGTATTCATAGCTGCAGCTAGGCTATAAGAAAACATCTTTCCCGCCCACCCCTCCTCCCATACACAGAGTCCTAACGATTCAGTTCCAACCTCAGTGCGATGTGGAACACGCAGGGGCCCGGCTCTGAAACCCCCCACACCTTTGGCTCTTCCTTCCCACCCTTCCGTGACCTCAGAGGAATCTCCTTGAGACCCCCGTGCCTGGGTGCTGGAGGTGCAAACAGCGGGCTCTGGCCGGGGTTGCCCATGTCCCTTAGCTGCGGGATTCTGCTCCTTTTTCTGCTGAGGTCCTCCCCCTCCCCTCCTGACTTCTGTAATCTAGGCCCTTTCAGAGGAAAAGAAAACAAATTCTGAGAAGCTTGAAGCTCCGATATTGCTCTCATCTGTTTCCAAAGTACTCCCCGCCTCTCACTCTATTTCTGGCAACAATTTCCATTGGGTTGCAAGCTCGGGAGCAGCCACTACAGATTTCTGTGGGATTTTTAGGGTGATCTCACATCCATAGCTCAGGAGACACCATGGACGTCTGCATGCGTGGCTGGTCCAGGCTCCTCGCTCCCCAATAGGGCAAGACCCTCAAGAATATTCTACAAAATGGCTCCTGGCGAAGAAAATGACCTTATTCATGTGGAGGTAACACTCCTTCGTGCAACATGCATTTATTAAGTACCTGCTGTATACACACTGGACTATATACAGATATTTCTATGATAGGAACCTAGCCTTGAAAATGCTTACAATCTAGTTAGAAAGACCAAACACAGGTATGTAAATAATCAGCTAAAAAGGCAGGCCAGCCTACTGAAAGGACAGGGACCCTGGGTCACTCATCTTGGAACCCCTGGTGCCTACTGCTGTGCCTGGCACTCACTGAAGGTCCAGCCCATGTCTGTTAAACGAGCGAATGAAGAAGAGGGTCCTGGGGGGTGGGTTGATCAGGGAAGGCTTTGCAAAGCACTTGGACTTAAGATGCTATGGAAGGGTTGGTGCATGTATGTACATTGCTTCAGAGGGGGGCCTGCAGCAAGAAGACCTGAGCCCTGGGGAGGGACAGCAGGGGGACCTCCTTCTCTACGTTCCTCTCTGTGAGGTTCTGCCTGCGGCACAGCAGAGAGGGGCCACGGGGGGCAGAATCAGTTTGGCTTCTTGTCACCATCATCCCTTCAGGGACAGGCTACATAGCGCCTGGGGTGGGATCTGTGTTCAGGTCTTAGCAGAACTTCCCTGGGACACTGGAAGAGGCCTTTCCTGGCCGTTCTACCTGGAGTCAGTCCACTGCCCCCTCAATATATCTGTATCAGTACCTGCGTCTGTATACAGGTACTGTATACAGGTGAGCCGATGCTTTCTTCTGTAACACATATGACGATCTGAAAGCATCCTGTGTATTTGCTTGAGGTCAGCGTCTTCACTAGAAAGCCACTCCCACGGACAAAGGCCTCGTCTATCTTGTTGTCTCCCTTGAGCCTAGTGCAGTGCCTGGCTCCTACCTAGTGCTTGGTCATATTTTTTGGATGGTCTTCTTGGCCTGTTGGGGGAAAATTTGGCCGCTGGGGAGGAGACTACAAAGGGGAAAATTCTTCCTGAACGGCAGGCAGTGCAGCCTTGGGGTGGACATGGCCTCTATAAGCTTCCAGGGCCAGGATGCGTGATGCTGGCAGCAGCCTGGCTGCTTAGGAGGTGCCGGTGAGATACGTGAGGCCGCAAGCCCAGGAGGCAGGCGTCCTCCACATGCCTCTCCATGGAGCTTCGCCGTCCTTCCTCCCCCCAGGCTCCATCTGGCCACGGGAGCAGCACCGGCCCCAGACGGAACTCTCAGGCAGATGGGGTTCGTCTGCTGTGGCCTCCTCATTGCCATGATATACCCCCGAAGTGCCATGTCACCTCATGCCCCCAGGCTGCCCAGACCCTCTCTCTGGACCCTCCCTCCTGCCCCCCACCCTGTGTCCTCCCTACCAAAAGTTTCCTATTTGAATCGCAGCCATTCAGGGCCCTGCTCTGAAGTGCTTATTAAATCAATCAGCTGGACTAATAGCTTAAGAGTGTTACCCTCCTAATAAGATGTCCCAGAGTCTTGGGAGCACCATGTTGTAATCCAAGGGCATTCATTCTGATCCGATCCAATCCGAAGTGTGTGCGATGCAGGAACAATACTGTCCCTAAACCGGGCATGGACAAACCAGAGGAGACGGACACAGGGAAGGAGAGAACCTTCTGGTAGCATCTCTGCAGCCCTAAACCCACAGATGTTGGCTCTCAGTTCTACCTGCAGAAAGAGCCACCCTGCTTTTGGCAATGCTGTCCCTCGAGGCTTCTGAGCTCTGAGCGAGGAGGTGTGAATCACTCTGGGGTAGGGTGAGCAGGCCTCGGGGCCTTCTAGAGCTCACCTGGCTCTTTTACTGACCTCAGAAGAATCAGTCCACCTTAAGACTGCTTTACAGTCTCTCATTCCAGGGTTTTCCATTCCTTGGAAGCAAGACTCAAAAAGGCCTGTAGGCCTTGGGAAGAGGGTTATCAGTTGGATCATCTTTAATAAGAATATGCTCTCTGCCTCTAGGCCGGGGCACATGGAATCGTGGAAATATATACAGCATTTGATTATAAAGGGGTAAAAGGCTAAAGCTTGGAAGTTTCCTTGCCTGGAACCCACAATTTCATGGGCTTTGGCCCATATTGGACTTCACGTCATCCTCTAGGTTGAGAGGCACACTAGGGAGAACCCAAGCTCTGGCTCCAGTCTTGGCTTGGCACCAAGGAGCTGTGCATCCCTGGGCAGATCACTATACATCTCTGAGTTTCCATCTGTCTCCTCAGTGAGAAGAGGAGACTGGACTAGATTAAGGTTCCCTGAAGTTTGCTTTTCAGAATATTAGTCCAAGGAGACTGTGAGCCAGGTGGATTTGCTGTTCCTCTGGCGTCCTTCTTGGAGATTCGTGATCCACATTATCAATAGCTTATTAAAGCCTCTGAGGACTATTCAAGACGCATGCTTAATGCTGCTTAACCTGGCACTTCCCAAATTTAGGAGATGGTGAAACTTTTTCTTTTCGTTAATACCTGTTAGCATCCAAGGGACCCGGGGTTGCCTTGAGCACACTTTGGACAATGTGGCCCAGGCCATCTTTACTGCTTTGTAATTCTTCATTTTTTTGAGGAATACAGGAAATTTCCAGCAGTCCACTGCCATCTGTCACAGCGCTGCCCTCTTCATGGTTCCCCAGGCACGTGGCTGGGTCTGTGTAACTGTTAGAACTCATTTCAGACTCATGGTTGCAACCCAAGTGGATCATCAGCTTCCCAAAATCCAGGCCCTGGGCCCTACAGACTCCTGGAGACCTCTGGCTGGAGACAGACTCCAAGGACCGTCCACTCCACTCCCCAGCCCTCCCCCCATCCTGCATTTCAGAGGCCAACTATGCACGCCAATTTCTGTTCACGAAATGACTGAGGAAGGAGGTTTCTCAATTGCTGTCCGCAATTTATCTTAGGTGCAAACCCACATTTAAGTTTAACCCACATTTAAGTTTTACTAAACCCACATTTAAGTTTAACCAAACCCACATTTAAGTTTAACCAAATCACATTTAAGTTTAACCTACATTTAAGTTTCTTGCTGCAGTGACAAGCCAGAATTCATGTGTTTATTGCATGCTTCTCCTAGAGGACATGAAGAACATGCTCTAGGGCCTCATTCGGTGGCTGACAGGTCAGCACACAGGGGCCATTGGAGAGAGTAGCGTATGCTGCTTATTCTTAACATGCTCCTAAACACATTGGGCCTCAGTTTCCTCATCTGCTGAATGGGAATAATGGCCCCTGTTCTATTTCTCAGCACTCCTTTGGAGATCTAGTGCAGCAATGGGCATGAAAGCATTTTGCAGCCTTTCAAGTGCCACGCAGTGGGCCCACAATCTAGGCACAGGAATTAAACCCCATGCCCTGGGGAGAGAGAAAAGGAAACAAATAACAATTTAAATAGGGGTGAGCACAGGATATGAGATGTGAATCTGCTGTTTCCTCAGCTGGTCCCGGCTTCTGCGAGCCTTTTTACTATGTGAGCATCTTGTCTCACTGGGATTCTAAAGTGTTTAAAGGTACGTTATTTTTCATACATCATAGCATGAATGCAAGCCAACTGCTTCCCCTGGTACTCAACCAAGGAAGCAGGGATCTGCTGCGACACCAGAGGAAACAATGCCTGTGCTGGGTTCTCCACGGGCAATATTCCGGGCTTCACTGGGGCGGGCACCTTTCTAAGGAGTCTTCAAGGGTAATGCTGACTGTGCGTTACACGCTGCTTTTTAGCGTAACACCCGTGCAAGAGGTGCGTCTGTCCATGATGCAGGTGTGGGGCTCATTACTATTAAAGTCGCCGCCATGCACTCCACTTGGTACCCGCAAGGGGAGAGAGAGGATCTCTCCCAGGGAGGGAGCGCAGAAGGAAGGACGGGCGGAACTCAGGATGGCTGTGTCAAGAAGCTCTGAGTTACCAGCCTAGCCTCCGAGCACACGCGTTTGACAATTACGGACAGCGCGCGCAGTCCCCTGGCCCCGCCGGCTGCTTTCGTGCAGGCGGCCGCTCCTGCTCAGCCCCAGCCCCCTTGCCGCTGACCGTGGCGCGGCGCCCACAGTTGTGGCGCCAGGCACGCAGCCTGTTTGCAGACTGAGCCGCTCTCGCTCATTCATGCCGCAGCTCATTCACTAGCCGGCTCTGGCAGGCTGCGGCTGGGCGCCGACACTCGCACGCACTCGTGTGGCAATTTATTTCTGGCCATGTGCGCGTGTGTATGGGGGAGAGGGAGTGCGGGAGGCGCTTTCCTCTTAGAGGGGGATGCTTTTCCCTTCCAGCCAGAACTGCTCCCAGGCCTTACGGTATTCGCCGCCCTGGCCTGAGCACCGGCGTGGGGCACTGTGCTAGGTGCTTCGCATGCATTGGCTTGCGCAATGCCTCGCTGCCGCTTTCCAAGGTAACCCCATTGGATAGCCGAGGTACTGCTGGATAGAAATGTTCAGGAAAAAGATGCCCCAAGTCAAACAGATAGTAAATGATTGGGCTGGGCTGGGAGCCCTGGTCCATCAAATTCCAACACCAATCTCCTTATCACCGTAAAACAAAACCTGTTGCCTCTTTTCCTGGAAGTGGTTGCCGGGATTTCACTCATTTCCACCTTTATCCTTGTGATGCTGTCATGCAATCCTATCACCTGACTGGTTCCCCCTGGAACATGTGGCTTGGATGACCTGGAAAAGGCCAAGTCCCTGGAGCACTCAGATTTCCCAGCATCAAGCCTGGGGGCACCATGTCTACTGCCCAAGCCTCTCCTGGCTCCAGCTCAAACGTTTTCTCACTCTGAACTTGGGCTTCTTTCCCAAAGTTTTGCCCCATGTTTCTAAAGAGTACTCTACTGAATACACGCACAGCCCCCGTAACTATTTGTAGCATCATGGAAAGTTCACTGAATTTATTAGAAAATCTGGGCTAAAATGCTGCTGCAATCAAATGTGTACCACTGGTGTTCAGCTTTGCAACCCAGGCAAACCAATTTCATCTCTTTGAGCTTCGGTGGTCTCACCTATACTAGGGGGTATAATACATGCCCCACCACCTGATGGGATTCTTTTAAAGGTGATTAATGAAAAGCACATCATAAACTGTAAAGCGTGGTGCTCGTAGCAGGTATTACTAAGCACTTTGTGTCATGGCCTGTCTCAGATGTGGGTCTCATCTTTGGTTCTGGTTACGCTTGGGTCAGTAGGAATGACAGGGGCCTGGTTCTGTCTCCGACCTCTGATCTGGAAAAGATTCTCTCCTTACCCGAGACAGAACCTGCTTGACTCTCCTGACCCTTCTCAGAGATTTTCCTCATGATCAGTTTATCCGGCTCCAGAGCAAGAGTCTGACCAGCCAAGCGCTGCAGCCAGACCCGCCTGTGGGAGCCTCAGGGTTAATGTTTGTGCGTCAAAGTTACGTGGAGAGAAGGGGCCACGGTGTGGATGGGGGTGGGTGGTGGTGGTGGTGAATCCAGACCTCCTTTTAACATCTTTGCCTGAAAACTAAACTAGGGAAGTTTAAAGACAGGAGGGAGGTAGATGCGCCCCTGGGGAAGGTGAAGGAGCTGTCTTGTGACTGACAGTGCGAGCGGCCGCGTTCTGCATCTTAACGCGGCCAGGGATGGGGAGCCTTGAGCCTGTCCACGGACCCTGCCAGGAGGGACTGAGGCTGATCCTCCTTCCCTGGGTTGGCAGAGCCACGCGCTCTTTACAAATGTCCTTTTTGCCGCTGGTTCTCCTAACCCTCCCCCCAACCCAGATAGGTAGGCAGGGTGGGCGTTACCCTATCTGGACGCTGGGGTCAGAGAGGTTAAGACATGAAGGTTGAGCAGGAGGCGGGGCGGCAGGAGAGCTGGAGGTCCTGACACCCCGCAGGTGGATGGGGTCCCTTCTAGGCACAAAGCCCCAAAGGCTTGTCTCTAGAATGCAGGAGGGGCATAGAAAGATATTTTGCTCCCTTTTCCCTGCCCAGAGTGCAAAAGGTTCCCACTCAAGCCAGCCCAAGAGTGATGGTCAGATGGCTCCCCAGGGAGATACCCACCCCCCCCCCGCCCTGGACCCCCATTCAGACTTATTTTCCAAGGCAGCTATAACTTACCCTTGATACCACAAGAGTCAAGGAAGATTGTAACTGGGGCTGAAATAAATGTGGCTCTCCAAACCCACTCTCTAGGTGCTGCATGCCTCCCACTAAGAGAGGAAACCCCCTAAAGCCGAGAAAAGAAGCAGGTTCATCTTACCCAGGGACTCAGGAAGAATCGTGCTCTTGGGCTCCCACTCCAGCTCCTACAGGTCTGTGAGGATTAGCTGCTCCGGTGCTTTAACAATAAACCCAATTAAAGGGGAGGAATGCAGGGGTTTTCTTTCCCAGGACCGTAACCAGGCAGCCTTAAAGGGGAGGGAAAGTAGCTAGGGTGGCTGGCATCTCTCTTTCCTTTCCTCCGTTCTGCTCTCACTCCCTCCCAGCAAGCAGTAGCAAGTCCGATCCAGAAAAATGCTTGTGTGAAGGGGCCCTTTTATGCCTGGTGTGTACGTGTGCGTGTGTGTGTGTGAACATGTCATTGTGCGTGCATGGCTGTGTGTGATGAAAAGAGAGGAAGAATGAAAAACAGCAAAAACCATCAAATTATAGGTTTCCCTTGGCTTGAATGGGTGATAGACAATATCAGAGAAGCTTTCTAGGACTGCCTGCCTCAGTTTCCCTTTTAACCACTCCGTTGCTGGAGTATGTTGTCTAAAGAGACCTCCCTGAACAACAGGATACCTACTTGGCTGGCAGGCAGAGACTGAAGACCTCTCGGTGTCTTATAGAATGGGGAGGGAAGCCCTTGGATGTCCTGCAGGGGGCCCGTGGGTTGGACTGCCCCACCCTGTATCTCTGCTTTCTCTCCTTTCCTCCAGAAGCACAGCATTCTGCTCTCCATCCTAACCTGTTAGACTCCAGAAAATCATTCCCCACCCCCTGGAAACTCTCTGCTCCCCCTGTTCCGTCACGCTCATCTCTCCATCCTGCCCCTGTCGGGACTTCACAGTCTCTAGCTCAGCTTCTCCTGGGCTGCCCCCCTCAGGGTAGGCTCCTTAAACCTGCCTTCTGCCCTCCTGCATTCGCCTTCTCTAGTCCCTTCTTACTGCTAACCTCCGCTCGCGGGGCCCGTCCCCATCTTCAGGAGAACCTCCCAAACCAACACCCCATCTGGGCTCTCATCCTCACATCAACATCCAAACGTCCATGTCATCTACAGACAAGCCTGAATGTGTTACAGCCACCTTCAATCCCGCCCTCCTCCTGGTTTTCCCAGCTATGTTAATGGGCTACCATCTTCCCAGACACCCGAGTTAGAGACCCCAGTGTTGGCTCTGTGTGTCTTGTCTGTTTCATGGTCTTCCAAATCCAATCGGCTCTTATGCACTTTCATTTGTTCCTTTGAATTCGTTTTTAAATTGTGCCTTTGGTTTTATATCCTCTTATTTTTTAAAAATAAATAAAACATGCATTTGGGTCACCAATAAGAACCGCATTAAAAAGCATACGTTGGGGTTGGGGTGTATCAATCCCTTCCATTCCCCCTCTGCCCCTTGCCCCGGACACTGCCCTCTAGAGGTGGCCACTTTTATTACAGCATTTCTTTATCTGAATGCAAGCAAATAAAAAAAAATATATATATTTCCCCCTTTCTTACACAAAAGGCAGTAAGAAAAAGCTGCCTATTTCATATTTTCACCTCTACAATCTTTTTTTTTTTTTTTTTTGAGACAGAGTCTCACTCTGTTGCCCTGGCTGGAGTGAGTGCCGTGGCATTAGCCTAGCTCACAGCAACCTCAAACTCCTGGGCTCAAGCCACCCTCCTGCCTCAGCCTCCCGAGTAGCTGGGACTACAGGCATGTGCCACCATGCCTGGCTAATTTTTTCTGTATATTTTTAGTTGTTCAGATAATTTCTTTCTATTTTTTTTAGTAGAGACGGGGTCTCACTCTTACTCAGGCTGGTCTCGAACTCCTGAGCTCAATCTGCCCGCCTCGGCCTCCCAGAGTGCTAGGATTACAGGCGTGAGCCACCGCGCCCGGCCCACCTCTACAATCTTGATTCAGGCCCTCATCCTCTCTCTTAGGAACTACTGCGATAGGGTAGGCTCTAGCTGGTCCCTGGCGAGGTGGTGCAGTAGGATAGTCAACAGTGGCTCTGGAGATGACGTCTAGCTTGGAATCGTGGGTCTTCCACGGAGCACATATGTGGCCTTGGGCAAGTGGCTTAACTCCTCTGTGCCTCAGTTTTCCCATCTATAAAATGGGATAATTACTGAACTTGATCATGCACTAGTAGGGTGAAGTGAGACAGACTGCAAGTTGCATAGAACAGTGACTGGTGTAGGGTAAGCACTCGATAAATATTAGCAATGATCATTATCTCTCTGTATGCTCTGAATATTCATGTGCAATGTTGACACCTTTTCACCCGTGCAACATCATTGCGACATCATTGCGAGTCGAGATCCAGTCGAGGCCTTTGGGAAGTGATTAGGTCATGAGAGTAGAGCCCCATGAATAGGATTAGCGCCTTTGTTAAAGAGGCCCCAGAGAGCTGTCTTTCCTCTGGGCTGTTTCCAAAACTCTTTGTCTACAACTCTCCTTAGGTTTAAATCTTTTTCTGCATTGAATTCCAGTTTTTTCCACTTCTATCTCCTTTTTTGAATTAAAGGTTCTTTAAGGGCAGGGATTTTGCCTGCATTTACCGTCCCCTTTTCTTCCTTCCCCTAACCCTCCTCCTGTGCCTGGCTCCCCAAATGTTTGTAGGATCTGATAGATTCATCAGCTCTCAGGGGTGGAAAGGCCTTTAAGAGCCATTATAATTAAATACCATATGATTGGCTAGTGACTGGTGTACATAGTAAGTACTCAATAAATGCTAACTCCTATCAGTATTGATAACAAGAATAATAGGATATTATTATTATTATTGGTCCAACATTCCATTTATTGCCTGGAATCTCTGGGTATAGCATCCCTGACTAGTCGCTGCCCTCCTTCCGTTTGAACACCCTGGAAGTGGGGAGTTTATCCCAGCCCAAGACGGCCAAGTAATGCCCGTGGGCATCGACTCATGTTAAAAAGTTTATCTACATTCGGAGCTGCATCCTGTCTCTGAAGTCTTCTCCAGCACGCACATACATACACTCATTCCTTGAGTATCTATCAAGTGCCGACTGTGTACTTGCTATTGGTACACAGAGACTTGTTACTGTCCAAGCACATGAATTGGTCAATTCTGCATCTTGTAAGACACTCTGATGAAAGGTTGAACTGAGCAAGGAACTGCTTGTTATCATGAGACAACTGGAATCTTCCTTCTTCCTTCTCTTTCCCCTCAATACACCTGCACATTGCTGGCCTTGGCAAGCCACAGAGCCAGGGATGAATTCTCTGCTGTGGAAATAGGAACAGATTCAGCAGATGTTGGGTGCCAGAGGAGAAGGCGTTGCCTCTTTATGCTGAAGTCAGAAGCGAGGTCTCCTTGCAAGCACTGACCGGGCTGTCCACTAATCGTCAGAGGCCCGGAGTAAGGGCAGAGCAACTATTGCTCAAGTATTTTCACATGTGACTAGAGAACATTCAGCAATGTTTCTCAAGGATGCAGAAGAGAGCGTTTGGCCTTATAACGCATGCATAAGGCATAACACACACATGTGTATAACACACATGCATATGTACACAGATATGCACACACATAAATGCATGGCTGCAATTTTGCCCTGTTCATATTATTGTAATGGCCTCGTCTCTACATTTTTCCCAATTAACAAGTCAACCAAATATTTATTAAACATCGACTATGTGCCCAGAAGAGGAGATGAGACTAAAACACAGAAAACAATTGGAGATCAATCCATAGCTAAATAAGGTACGATTAATTCATGTTGTCTCCAGAGACGGGGCCATGGGGAGACTGCTGTGGGCTGAAGAGATCGGGAAAGGTTTCATAGAGGGGATGGAACTAACTCAATCTGCATCTGAAGGATGAGTAGCACCAGATTTGGGAGGTGTCGGGGTGGGTGGGGCGGAATTAGGAAAAACGCAGAGGTAGGAATACGCAAAACCTGCGCTGGAAATGCCCAGGTGCCTTGCAAAGAGAAGTGGCCACGTGGAGCTAGCCTAGGCCATGGGGCCCCACCCCTCCCATTTGACCCTGCCTACGCCTCCACCTAAACGAAACAAGAGGCTCTCTTACGCTTTGACGTAAGAAGGAGAAAAGGGAGGTGTACTCATGAGGACACAGCAATTCTTTCTCTGTCAAAGAGCAGCTTCTTGCCTCACCTTGGTTCTGCATGGTCCCTTACGTTTCATTAGATCTCCAGATTGAGCTTTTTGCACGGCCAGATGACGAGACACGACGATGTGCCAGGGTGGAAAAGAGAAGGGAGAATGAATCAGAAGAAGAAGAATTCGCTGCATGAGAAGTCAGAGGAACAAAAGCACAGCGCGGGTAAGGACCCTGGGGTGGAAGGGAGCCAGACCTGCTGTGCAGACAGGGAAGCAATGCATTGCGACTGGGCGGGGAGAACTAGGCGGGAGAGTAGCCAAGCGTAGCTGGGGAGGCAGGAAAGGAGCAAACTGTGGAGTCCTTGAAGGTAGGATAGGAAGGGTAACGAGAGGGGAGGAGGGGCCGCCAAGAACAAATGTTTTGTAACACATTGCCAGTTGGAGCTTGGATAACAGAGAATGGGATGTGCTCCCGATTTGGGAGTGGGGGCGGGCGGGAGGGAGCGGAAATTATAGGACAGTAGAGACAGGCTGGCACACAGGCGGGGATCAATACAAGACTTGCTACTTTAGTATTTATTTGTTTTAAAAATAAGACACCAGACTGCCAGTACTTCTAGGAATAGACATCTCCCACTGCTGCGTCTTGGTCTACACTGTTCCTGCAGTGATGAGGACTGCTCATCTTTTTATTTGAGCTGGACCTTCAAAAAATCTCTTCCCCCGAACAGCCTTCCCCGGGTCCACAGGTGAAGTGTACGACCCTCTCCCTTCTCCCAGAGCCCTTGCGTCTCTGTAACGGCACCCTCCTACTCTGCTGGGGTTCGGATTGGTCTGACCCGCGTCAGGGTTGTCCCTTAGGTGATAAGCTCTCTGAGGGCAGAGACCACGCTTCAGTGACCTCGATAACTTCCACAAAGTCCTGAAACATTGAAGGGCTGAATGAAAACTAAAAATGAGAGTTTTCTGGTGTGTTCTGAGTTTGGCACCGCAAACCAAGCAGCGGGGCGGGGGGACGGTGGATAGTAAGCACATGGGTTTCCCATGGGCTGCCCCTACGGACACACAGAATCCAGAATAATACACAAAACAGCCCATTTCTTCGGGTTTGTGTTACACCTTCCAATTTCTTTAGAGTCTTCAGAGAGCTGGGTGTCAGGGGTGGGCCAGTCGGTCAGCATCTCTGCCTGTGTCCTCATGGCCACTCTGCCCTTTTTTCCACCTCAATTTCCTCCCTCTTCTCCTCTTTCCCATGGCGTCTTTACCCTATGTACCCTTCCCCAGATTTTTCTGTCCTTCCCTGCAGCCTCTGCCCAGGTTCATCAAACACTCGGTTACATCTGGCTCTACCTTGGGTAGGGTAGGGGATGGTACAGGATCTTCCAGGTGGAACATCTACGAAGTGAGTGGATTTTCACCTGCTCCTCCCCACACGTGTTTGCTGTGTGTCCGTGTGCTAAAAGCATCTATCACCTCCATTGCCTTGAGTCATATTTCCAAACGACTCTGGCCTTTGTATATGCCATGTTCCAGGAAGAGGTGGGGGAGACAAGATAAAAACCTGTTCCCCCGGGCTTCTAACTTCTGGTCATGGCCCAGTCAGTTCCCATGTGGGAACCTGCTCTGGCCCTCAGCAGAGACTGCAGTACCTTTCTCCTCTGCGTCCAGCACTGTCTGCAGGTATTTCTGTATCTGGAGCTGGAGGAATCAGCAATGACTCTCCAAGGTCACCAGTGTGTGACCTTGAAAGACCAGCGGGAGGGGTGTCAAGGGTCGTGGGCAGTCATGAGTGTCAACTTGCCACATCCAAACTTTCATCAAGGCTACCTATAAAGTATCTGATTGAGCAATTTGGTTTTAATTTCCTTTTTCCGTTTCTTCCTGACTCTCCAGGGAATGAACAAAAGACAAAGGGAATGTCCTATGAAGGAAAAACAACAGTGGTGAGGATTTCACTAAGGAATTTAGTCCGTGTCCTCATGTTTACAAACAGCCCTGGGTTCGACCTGGGACTGTGGTTTACGGCAGCATTTCCCAACCTTTTTGGCACCAGGGACCAGTTTCATGGAAGACAATTTTTCCACAGACACAGGGAGGGGATGGTTGCAGGATGATTCAAGCACGTTGGATTTACTGTACAATCAAACCTCTCTGCTAATGATAATCTGTATTTGCAGCCACTCCCCAGGGCTAGCATCACCGCCTCAGCTCTGCGTCAGATTATCAGGCATTGATTCTCATAAGGAGCCTGCAACCTAGATCCTTCACACACCCAGTTTACAGAAGGGTTCTGGCTCCTATGAGAATCTAATGGCGCTGCTGATCTGACAGAGGCGGAGCTCAGGTGGTGATGTGAGTGACGGGGAGCGGCTGTAAACACAGATGAAGCTTCGCTCACTCCCTCCCCTGCCGCTCACCTCCTGCTGTGCAGCTCGGTTTCTAACGGGCCACTGACCGGTACTGGTCCGTGGCTCAGGGGTTGGGGACCACAGGCTTAGGGAATGTGGCATTTGTCCCATAGCACCTTTATTATTAGCCGGGCCTCTGGGATGGTCTAAACCAGGGGTGGGAAACCTTTTCATGTTGGAAGGCCACATTAATTTAGCTGTAATCAAATAAGGCCTCCTTGAAGAAACTTTAATTAGATATACTTAAAAATGTGTATTATTTTGTAAAAACCTAATTACTATGTACTTAATAATTTCAAAAAACGAAAAGTATTTGTTATTTTTAAAGCTAACTAACATTTTAATGACTTCGTTTTGTCTGCTTTTTGTTGGAAGGCATCTGAATATTTGAGAATGGAGGTCGGCAGTTTCAGTTGATCCTCTAGATGGGTATCAGTCATTTGTGACCTTAAGGGTGTCTTGAGTTGGGTTAGGTGGGAGAATGCAGATTTGTGGCAATAAGTGGTTGAAAAGCAAGAAAGCATTTTTGGGGCATGTTGCCGAAGGCGTGGGTATTTTACTGCGTTTTTCCATATTTCAATTGGATCTTTCTTAGCATCAAACAATGACTTTAAAATGTCATCTACTGAGAGCTCGATCAATTCCATCTGCAGTTCTTTAGGTGACTTGGTGACATCAACTAGGTGAGGCTGAAATGCTAATTTGAGTGTGATGTCATGACTTAAAATCAGTGAACGTTTCATTGTATTCTCCAATTAATAGTTCTATAACAGCTGCATGTTCTTCAAATGATTTGCATATGTCATTCTGCTCATTGATGACCTTTGCTAACTGGGGAAAATATCCATCCAAAATTTCCTTTTGAAGAAGAAGCATTTTGAGAAAAAATAGCTTTTTTCAAAATGCTTGGATTTTTTTGCCATGTATCATAGATAGTTTTATCTTGCAAAGAAATATTCAAGTCATTTTTATTTGATTTGATATCACACAGAAATGCTGCATTCCTATAGAAATATTCTTTTAATAGTTCACATTACTGATTCTGTTCTTCATAAAATTCAACTATCTGTTTTCACAGAGATAAAATTTTGGCTGACGCCTGTCCCTGCAATAGCCAACACACTTTAGAATGCTACCGCAAATCCACACTGAATACCTCATGGTTCAACTTTAGCATGTTAGGAAACTGACGCTGCCCCGTTGCATTTGCATGAATATAGTTAACCATACTTATAACTTGTTGCAAAGTATCACTTAAAATAGTAGCTTTAGCACAGAGATTTTGTTGATGCAAGATACAATGAAAAGAAATGAGAGCATCTGGATCTGTTAATACCTTTTTTATGTGTGCAATAAACCCTTCATATTTTCCTGTTTTGGAAGGTGCACCATCTATACATATACTCACTAAATTTACCAAATTCAGTCCAACTTCATGACATTTATCTTGAAAGTTGTTGAAGATATCTATTTCTCGTGGTCTGTTCACAAGATTGCCCAAAGCAAGTAACTCTTCATAGCAAAGAAAATTTTCTGTTATGCCCCGAATGAAGTATAAAACGTGCTCTGAGTCAGTAGTATCAGTTGATTCATCCAAAGCAACTGAATAATATATATTTTCCTTTTGAAGTATTTCACAAAGTTGTTCTGTTAAGTCGAAGGCCTATTCATGCTGTTGGTCAGTTATGGTTTTCCTTGAAAGAGGCAGTTTTTGTACTTTGAAATGTTATCAGGGTCTAAGCATCTTACAATTTCTACGTCATTGAATGGCTTCCCTTTTTACCTTGAGTATATAAGTTACTTTATAAGTCCCTTCAGTGGTATTATTTACAGGTCTAATTGCTGCTTGAAAGACTTGTATTTGCTTTTGCTTTTCATCTTTTGATTTCTGCAATATAACCTTTCCTGCCTCTCCCTCTAATTTAAAATATTTGTGGTCCTTATGAGTATTGTAATGCTGATGAGCATTGTGATATCGCAGTATCACAAGCAAGCAAATTATCTTATCTTTAGCAGAAAAAAATAATATTGCAATTCCCAATCCTCATTAAGAAATTGGTTTTCAGGCCGGACGCGATGGCTCACATCTGTAGTCCTGGCACTTGGGAGGCTGAAGCGGGAGGATTGCTTGAGGTCAAGAGTTTGAGACCAGCCTGAGCAAGAGCAAGACCCCTATCTCACCAAAAATAGAGAAAATTAGCCAGGCCTCTTGGCATGTGCCTGTAGTCCCAGCTACTGGGGAGGCTGAAGCAGGAGGATCGCTTGAGCCCAGGAGTTGGAGGTTGCAGTGAGCTGTAATTATGCCACTGCACTCTACCCAGAGTGACAGAGTGAGACTCTGTCTCAAAAAAAAAAAAAAAAAAGGGAAAAGAAATCTGTTTTCTTCCTTCAGCATTCTCTTGGTCTTCTTTGACATGATGAGCTGTTAAACAGACAGAATTAAAAAACACTGTGAAACTGTGAAACTTCACAGTGGAATAGTTGTCAAAAGCTGATAACAGACTGGTATATTCGACCCCCATAAACTCTCGCCAACCAGCCTTGTACGGAAGTGGCGCCAGTCAGGTGTGGGAAGTTAGAACTAAATCATGAACAAAGCAGCTGTCGACGTAGCCCTTAATGTTTACTAACGATCTAATTGTGCCAATCTAAGATGATTATTTCATTGAAACTCAGTTTATTCTTTGGCATTTTAAATATGTTCATTTAAAAAATAAAGTAAAAATATAAAAGACAAACAAAAATGTATTAATAAAAATAAAAGGATTAGTTCTGTAACATCTGGATTCAGTCAAAAGCCTGCATTTAAGGACCTAGAAGGCCACACATGCCCTTTAGGCTGCAGGTTCCCCACCCCTGGTCTAAACCTCCAGGATTTTCCTTTTCTCACCTTTCAAATTGGGCTAAAGATCACCGTCTACACCACAAGTCTACTGTCAGGGTTAAATAACAGGAAAGGATGTGTAGGAAAACACCGAAAGCAATGTTACATTTATCCCTGATTGAAATCACGCGTCCACCTACCTCCAGGTGCCGCCCCGCCTCCCCGGGGCGGAGTTACCCTGCGGCAGGATTGCTCTGGCTTCTCTGGGGAGAAGGCGGGATGTCAGGGCGCCCGCGCTCCCAGGAGTGAGCTGCACTGCCCTCTAGTGACAGCGTCCTGCCCAGCGACAGGCCCAGAGGTGCCTGTGTGCTCCCGCCTGGCTGGCTGATGCCAAGAACAGGTCACTTTCTTGGCAGGACTGTTTCTGACCCATCCTTCCTTCTGCCCTGCCTCACCGTGCTCCAGATTTCTGATATGGGCGGTGACCGCTGCTCTTTTTCTTTAATGTTTTAAGCACCAATACTTGTCTGGTATCTATTAAGGGAAGGCAGTGTGCCAGGGGGTGAGATGCGTCTCCTCCCCCTCCTCCGTCCTCTGCCCCGTCTCCCTCAGGACAGGTGATCGGCTGTCATGCCCAGGATGTCAACCTTCTGGAAACTTCCCAGGCATGATTACGGAGCCCCCTCCTCATCTGTGGAAAGGACGCAACAGGACACAGATGATGCCTGACAGTCGTCTCTGTCCCCCTCAGTGCCCAGCACAGAGCAGGCATGGAGCAGGCATTCTGGAAAGTTCTACGGAGTGAGTGAATACTTGACTTTTATGAGTGCCTTCCCCAAAGAGACCCTGAAATTCTGTAATATGTGCACACCTCTTTGAGAATCATTGTAGTGAAGAGGTTAAGAGCTATACAGTTTTAAAAACATCTCTGAGCCTCAGTTTCTCTGGTGGAAAATGGGCATAAGGGAATACTTTCTTCAATAAGAGGGTCATACGAACTAAATGAGAGAATGTGTGTGACGTGCTTGGAAAATGTCAGGCACTCAGGAAGAGGACCCTTTGGGGGCTTGAATCAGTACGAGACACCACAGGGACCAATACGGCCAGTAAGGTGGCCCCAGAGTTCTTGGTAAAGGAAACAGGTTGGGGGGAGGAAGGGGCCATGTCTACATCGAGGGCAAGTGCCCATCTGTAGCCAGAAGTCTGGGACAGAGGATTTCCATGTAGAGTGAGGTCTCCGCAAGAGCCTGTAATGCAGAGGTCACAGATACTCTCCCCACTTGGCGTAACTGTCTTTTCCAGAAGGAGCCCTCCTGAGCTCACGGATCCCCAAGGAGTCCAATGTCTGCTCTAGTTAGAGGACTTAGTCAGCAGTGGCAGCGGGGGAGGGGGGCAGCGAGAGATAAAACCTTTTCTTGATTATGGGTTTGGGAGGGTGACAACCAGGACCCTTGAACAACTGGAATGCCTAGGACCTGGGAGCCAGGCTGCCTTGTGGGGACACATCCACCCCAGGTGGCCCTGGGGACAGTAGCGGCAGTAAGATCCTTCTTCAGTTGTCCTCTCCTCGGCATCCCCTGCAGGGAGGTGAGCCCTCTCGCTCCACTCCCCCTCGTTCTCCCCCTCCCCGCTTCCAGGCTTTCGGGAGGAGGAGGGTTCCCAAGGCAGCAGCAGCAGCATCACCACCTAAATGTCCTCCTCTGCCATTGTTCCCGAGATGGACTATTTAAGTAGCAGCACTGGCAATACGCAGAAATCAGCAGAAATGATCTACCGCTGAGGAAGGAAACAATTGTTCGATTTAGACACCAGATCCCTTGTCTCAGTGTTCTCAGTGCTATGGTCCAAATTTGACCTTGGAGATGGATTGAACGAAGCTGGTGGGAGGATGGAATGCAGGCGCGATGCCTCCGGGGCAAGGTCTGTGGGCTGAGAACAATGGCCTGGCTCCTTCGCCGTGCAGTGCGCTGGAAACAAGGCACAATAGACACTCCACGTCCAAGGTTGGCTCCCGCACTCCCGCTCCGTGGTGGAGGCAAGTCCACAGCATGACAAGGAGAAGGCTGGTGTTGCCACTCCTTGTTATGGATTGTTTTGATCTCAGCGTTCAGCATTTCCACCTCCCCCCAACAGGCGGGAGGAAGCAGAGAGAATAGCCTGCTCAGGTTGTCTAAAACCTTGGGGAAAGCGACCAGCCTAAAGGATTGCAAAGAGAGAAGGGATTACATCTTGTGAAGGCACAAGGCCAGAGCATTTGGTGGTGCTAGAAAATTATCGATTGATCTTGGGGTCTAGAGAATCCTAAATCAGGCTACTAAAGTCGGACCTATGTTTGGGTCCAGGCTTGCAAGATGGGGTGTGGGAGCAAGAAGGGGAAGGAGAGACTTCTGAGAAGGCAGATTCTAGGGACAAGAGGAAAGGGCAGCACCAAAGGCAGATCCTGTTCCTTCTACAACCTGAAGAAGCTCTGCGAGTCTCAGCCTTTGAAACAGGGCCAGGCCAGTCATTCTAGACATTTCTCTGTAAAGTAACCTGTAACCCAGCTGAGAATGCAAAGATTTAGAGACCAGGAGGAACTCAGTATCTAGATAGGGTGGTAACAGGCAATGGCTGGTATGCCCCACCAATTGTCGCATCCCAAAGTACCCACAAGAGGTACGAGGGCATCACAACTCCTATGCGCAGAGCAGGAGTGGAAGTCTGGGAGAAGGCAGTGTTCTAAGTCTTCCATGCCACATTCCTTTGCATGGGCTGTTTCTTCTGCCTGGAATGTTCTCTCCTTTTCTGTTTAGAGGATGTGAACTAAAATAAAATCCTAAGCCCCTCGCTAACTGAATGGACCCCCTCTTGGCCAAGGAGTCCCCAGAGAAACCTTAAAACTGAGTTCCCAGCCATGATGGGATGGGAGGTCAAACGTGCCTTATTATATATACTCCTCCCTTGCTAACGACTATCAGGCTTTTTTTCCTAAAGAGCTAAACTGAAACCAATCTCATGATCCAGACCAGCATTCTTCCCTGATAAGAGACCACCAACCATGAAGTGGTTTTAACCAGCCCATGGAGCATGCTCAGAGAGGGTTTCTGTGTCCTTGCTTTGACTTTTGACATCAGAAGGCTGCCATTTTCTGAACACGGATGCCATAAAGGGGCTTAAAGCTTGAATATGCAAGTGCCTGTTTCTCCTCCATAAATATTCATGACTCCTCCTATAGCTTGATAAATATGTATATTTGGCCTTCCTGCTCAGCATAAATTCCTGTTCCCATTGTCTGTCCCTGGAAGCATGTGTTTCTGGCTTCTGTCTGGGGCTCTGCTTCCTGGCCTATTAGAATGGCCACCCAGAGGCTGTGACCCTTTATGAGAAACAAAGCTCTCCTCTCCAAATCTATGAACCGCATCCTTTCCTTCAGTTAACAAGGCTTACTAACTGTGCTTCAAGAGCAGCTCACATCTTGCTTCCCCTATGAAATCTTCCATAACAAAATAATCCACTCTCTCCACGGCATTTGGCAATACCTTATTCATACTTCCATTATATTCAAACTTTTCAATTATTAAATTAATTTATTTTACTAAATTTTGAGCCCTTAGAGTAGATTTTGTCTTTTAAGTATTATATTAATAGCAGGTAGTAATTTATTAATTCATTTGACAAATGTAAATTATATTAATATATTTATATTAATAGCATATATTAATGGCAGGTAGTAATTTATTAATTCATTCTACAAATGTAAATTATATTATGTTAATATATTTATATTAATAGCAGGTAGTAATTTATTAATTCATTCAACAAATGTAAATTATATTATAGTAATATATTTATATTAATAGCAGGTAGTAATTTATTAATTCATTTGACAAATGTAAATTATATTATATTAATAGCAGGTAGTAATTTATCAATGCGTTTGACAAATGTAAATTTAGATCCAGGAAGGCAGGCTGGCCGGTAGCTCGAGGATGAGGTTCAGCAGGAGAATTCGCCGCAGCTGATAGGTCAGGTAGCGAGCTCAAGTCAATTCAGTTCAATTTTGCTGCCAAATGAACTTACTTGAAATTTGTATTTTTAAAAATTCCTTTTAGACTTCCAGGGGTACACTTTGGGTTTTGGAACGGTGGAGAATGGAATGTGGAATTGTAGATGGTTGAGTCTAGGCACTCGAATCATGCGTTCCATCTTCTTTATTGGAATGGGAATTCTTTAGGGCAGGGATGCACACCCCACTGGGGGGTCCTTCAGTTGAGACGTCCTCGAGTTCAGCATGTCTAAAGTGCACCTAAGTGGGGAGTAAGAAACGTGAAGGAGGGAGCGTTCAGGGGCGCAGGAACCCTGAGCTATGAAACGAACCTGGTATCTTCTTCCCCACGTGTTCCCTCGCCTGTCTCTTCTGTTGTCTTCTCGTTCTGAGCCACTTGCAACTCCCCACCCTCCCCAGCCCCTCCACATCCAACAGGGCTCCAAGTCTTGCTGATTTTACTTCCTAAATATTTCTTGAATTTCATCTCCATCCTTTCATGGCTTGATTGCATCATCTCCTGCCTGGATCATAGTAACGGCTTTTGAATTGCTCTTATTTTTTTCTGGTTTTGTCCCTCTCCCATGCCCATGCTTTACTAGCCCTGCTAGCGTGACTGATTGGCAATGCAAATCTGAACATGTCACTCTCGTTTAACATTTTTTCATGGCTTCCTGTTGCTTGCAGGACCAAATCCAAGTGGCATGGCACAGCATAGGTCTGGCTCGATGCCCTGCACACACATTGCTGTTTCATGCTTCATGCACGTTGTCATGCCGGTGCCCTCCCTCTGCTTTGGATAATCTGTCCTGTATTTCTTCACCTTTCAAACCATCTTAAACTTTACCTCCTTAAGAAGCCTTCTCTGGACTGGGCGGGGGTGGGGTAGTCCGTGACATCCTGTCTCTCTATCCATCTGCTTTTATCACTCAATTTATACTTTGGCATTGAAAATATCTTCTTGATGGCTGTCTCCCAGCTAAACTGCAAATTGTTTAAGAGCCAAAACCATGTCTTATTCATTTTGTAGCCTTAGCTCCTAGCCCATGATTGGAACTTAGTTGATGCTTAGGAAATGCTGAATGCAAGAGAGATTCAGACCTGTCTGGACTCATCTGGGAAACTGCTGAGGTGGGTCTGCCAGAAGTTTGAGGTTGAGTAGACCCTGGGAAAGAACCTCCATGTGTGTCCACCGATGGAATTCAGATCTGACTGGCCAAGTCCTGGCAACCAAAAAGATTGTGTTACAGAATCCAATGTGCAGGGGAGCCACGGAGCCTCCTGGGAGAAGCCTTCTGAGGCAGGAGGAGCCTGACCCTGGGGAAGACACCACTGGCTAGAGGGAAAGAGGGTGGCCTGGTGCTTGTTACTTAAAGTCATATTTGGCTCAGTGCTAATATGTGCTCCCCAGAAAAAAAGGTGACTCTAATTAAAACAAGAAAGGTTTGCTTCGGCAAACCCCATAGGCATTAGGGCACAAAGAGCACTGCTATGGGAGGCCTCTTAACAACGTTCCATGAAGGAGAAAGAGCCATTTCCAACCCACTGGCTTTGCATAGCAGCGCTGGCACCAAGAAGGTTCAGGACATGGGTGGTGGTGTGTGATGGATCAGTGACTGTCACCAAGAAGAACTATAGAGCTCAGGAGAAAAGCAGGTGAGACCACAGTGGCTGGCAGAGAACCCCCGAGTATGGCAGACGACAACCCCCATGGGACTGTCAGCTCAGCAGAGCTGCAGCAACACCTGTGGCCTGGACTTGCTCAAGGACAGACGTGACACACACCCAAGGGTTTATATAAAAAATTGGGGCAACTTTGGAGAAGGCTTTATGTTTGGTGTGAATTGGAGGGGTGAAGCGAAAGAGAGACATTTGGGTTATTTTTCTTAGTGAGATTGCCCATCTATATTGATAGGCTGAAAAGCTGAAGAAATTAGGCCTAAAATCTAGTTAATGAATGATTTTGTTTTCATGTTATATCCTGGCCATTGAAGGCACCCTTCTGGCCTGGAAGATGGGGTGATGGTTGGGGAAGGGCATATCCTCCTGTTACGGGTTGAATTGTGTCCCTCCAAAATTCATATGTTGAAGTCCTAACCCCAAGTACCTTAGAGCGTGACCTTATTTGGAAATAGGGTCATTGCAGATGTAATTAGTTAGGATTAGCTGAGGTCATACTATAGTAGGGTGGGCCCCCAATCCAGTAGGACGGGTGTCCTTATAAAAAGGGGAAATTTGGATGCAGACATATATACAGGGAGACCACCATGTGAACATAAAGGCAGAGATAGGCATAATGCTTCTAGAAGCCCAAGAATGCCAGATACCACAAGCAAACCACCAGAAGCTGGGAGAGAAAACAGGGAACGGATTCTCCCTCACAGAGGAGACCACCCCTGCCAACCCCTTGACCTCAGACCTCCAAAACTGAGACAGTCCATGTCTGTTGTTTCAGCCATCCAGCTTATGGCCTTTGCTATGGTAGCCCTAGCGAACTATGCACCTCCTCAGGGCTGGTGAAGACTGAACTTGCTCAGCTTAGCAGGGACGGCAGGAGTTGTCGGGTCAGCCTGCCTCCCTGTACAAGTGCTGGAGTGAGAGCTGCCGTTGCTGCCCTCGCAAGATGTGGATTTACCAACAGTGTGAGATCCTGAATCCTCGTTTTTTCATTCTCAATCTGGAGTCAGAGCCTTGGGGGTGTCCTTCAGGAGCGTGCAATATGCTCTCCGTGTCAGAATCAGCCAAGGAGCGAGCTGTTATCGCCTGTTTTCCAAAGCACAATTCCCACTGCCGGTCCATCCGACAGGTACTCTTGCAAGAAAGGAAAGATGTGTTTCATGCCTTTAACTACCTGGAGACCAGAAAGAATTGTTTTAGTCACTACTCTGTGGGACTGTGTCTTTAGTAATGCTAAGCACAGCCCCAAACAGCTTGGGGACCCTTCACGATACGGATCTTCAACGCAGAATAACTCGTTTGAGCACTCGGTTAATTCCCAGGCATCCTTCTCCGTTGGATGCCTGGTTGCAGATGTGGGTTTGAGCTGTCAGCAGGAATTGTGAATGTTGAGTGAGTGCATGCGTGTGTGTATGTGTGTGTGTGTGTGTATTTGTGTGTGTGTGTGGGAGACGGATGGAATGGCTGACCATGTATCCTTGATGGCTGTCCAAATAAAATAGTCAGTATTTTCAGATTGCCTTGAGAAATGTAGTGTCTCAAAATCACTTCCCAGGAGATTTTGAACTTTTATTAAGAAAAACAGGAAATGAGAGGATTGTAAAACCCAGGGAAGAAATCTGACATTTCGAGGCCAGTGACTGACTCCGTCTGGTGCACTAACAGGATCATCCTGTGTTTTGGATTAAACAGAGATGAGGTGATACTCCCCCAGAGATACCAGGGAAGGACCCTGGCGGGCTGACCTGCAGCTCACATCTGAGCCTCTAGACTATCGCCCTCTGCTGGCCGGAGGCTCCCTGTGGCTAACTCCCACCTTCTCCAATGAGGAAAGCAAATTGTGCAGATGCTTCAACCTGAGGAATTGTTTTTTCTTAATGCTGAGACTGAAAACCTCTTCCTATGATAATGTCAAGTAACGACCTGTCACTGGCCCTCCAGGGTCGAGTAAGAGGAGATGCTCAGATCTCAGGGTGGGGATGCTACAGTTTGCAGTGTCTCTCCAGGTGGGTAGGGCCGAGGGGAGGGGTGGGGGAGGGCAGAGGGAGGCAATGGGCACAAGAACATTCCTGGCTGCCCACGTAAGGAGGACCTGTATGATCTGGGAGGCAATTCTTTGAGAAAAATCAAGAACTGTGTTGTCCCAGCCTCCCGATCTCGGATCAATTACTAGGAAGATTGTGTTCTTTTAGGGGGAACAGACACTACCCGAATGGCCTTCCAGACATTGTGGGGCATCAATGGGCTCTTAAAGCCCCTCTGTTGGAACTGGATCTCATTTTGACATATTTGGCTTGAGCCAACTCCTTTGTGGATCAGTAGAGCTACTTGCGTGGGGACGCTCTCCCCAGAGAACTGTCTGTCTTTAGAATAATTTGCATTTGGACTATTCGCTTATCCAGAAACCAGGCCTTCCCGCGACAGTCTCCCCTGCTCTCTCTTCAAAAATAAAACCAACTGCACAGCGGTGAAAAACATGGACTCCAGGGTCAGGCTGGCTGGATTATAATCCCAGCTGTGTCTCTATGAGCTCTATGACCTGGGTAAGCTACATAATCACGCTGTACCTCAGTTTCCTCATTTATAAAATAGAGCCGTAAATGATACTTACATTGTAAGGTTATTGTGGGGATGAAATGAGTTAATATACAAAAGACACTTAGAATAGTTCCTGGGACATAGTAAGCACTCGGTAGTCACCATCATCATCATCATCATCATCCTCTATGACCAATATTTAAGAGGCCAAAAATGTGTCTCCACTAACTCCCAGCCCATTTTGCTGTGATTGCACCTGTTCTCGAGACCCATGCGAGATATGCCCTGGTGGCGTGGCTGACAGTGCCAGTGTGCACCAACATCTGGTTCTCTTGCCCTGGTAGGGACATGGAAGACTCCTGCCTAGAACGTGGGCAGGGCCGTGTGCGTAGTTCTGGCCAATGAAACGTGAGTGAATGTGATTTATGTCATCATTTCTGGGATAAGACAGTGAAAAGCCCAAACATGATGCTTCGGTTTCCTCTTCTCTGTCACAGCAGCCAAGAAGGTCATACGCTCCAGAAGCTGCAGCTGTAAGGTGGTGGGGCATCTGTCGGCCTGGGTCCTCGAGGGACCGTGTGCAGCAGAGACACACTGACTCTTGCTCCATAGGTAGCATCGATAAAAAATAAATTTTCATGGTTAACGTCACTGAGATTCAGGGGTTGTTACCACGGCACCGCCAAGCCCAGTGGTTCTCAGTCTGGTCCCAGGTAAGCACCTGAGAACACTTTCGAAATGCAAATGCTTAGGCTTCACCCCCACACAGACTAAATCAGAGACTGAGGGTGGTGGAGCCAGAAATCTGGATTTTAACACCCTTCCAGGTAGTTTTGTTCCAGCTCAAGTTTGGGAATCACTGCTCTAACTGATGTTGACTGAAACAGGTAGCAAAGGTGAGGTCCTATTCTCTCAGCTTCCAGTTACACAGGGACCTCGTCCCACAGGCCACCAGTGTTTGGGATTGGGATGATTCATTCTGCTGTACTCCTTTCCTTGGGTAGAGATATCTAAGTACCAACCACCTCTGGATATTTAATAACAAACATACCACGGCCCAAGGTATTTACCTAAAGTCAACAAACCACTTGGAAATAAGTTCAAGTTGTTGCTTTAAGGAGGTGAATGCTTTTTAGTTCTCAGGTATGTCTGAAACCACCGGGTTCATCACACTCTTCCTCACTTTTTGCTTTATAGCCCCTCTTTAGAGCAGGGAAGGAAGAGTCCGATGATCCCTATTTCACCAAGGAGGAAGGTGAGGCTTCATTGCTCAAGTTATGCACGGAGACACGGTTTTGCACGGAGACACGGTTTTGCACGGAGACACGGTTTTGCATGGAGACACGGTTTTGCATGGAGACACGGTTTTGCACGGAGACACGGTTTTGCACAGAGACACGGTTTTGCACTGCACACAGCCTGAGCGCTGCACCTCACCAAGCAGACATTCAGTAAATAGTTACAGAAAAATGAAGATACAAAGACATCTGCTGGCTTAACACACTGCTTAAGTGTCTGAGCTTAGCTGGGTCTCAGTCTGGTGCCTATCGCTGCGCCAGGAGGGGTCGCACCAGAATAAGGTGGGGGTGGGTGGCTAAGGGTGGACGCAGGAGGGACAAAGCAAGGGCTGGGGGGGAACAGTCTGATCCAGCCCCTCCTGAGCCCTTTGCCAGAGCTGTCCCAGAGCAGAGAGAGCCTGTGGCCAGCAGAGGGCAGCGTTGTCCCAACAAACCCGTTGGTTACTGCCGTGCAGAGAAGGGCTGCTCCTGCTCTCCCAAGTTTGGCGATATTGATGGAATTGACTGAGGCCAGAGGGTCTGGTCCCTTTGAAAAACGAAAACGGCAAAGAAGATGGACACTTATAAACCTACCATCTATATAGGACATTTCCTGTATCACTCTTTCATTTTTTTCTGTCTGAAAAATTTCATAATAAAATGTTGGAAATAAAAAGAAGAGGGAACCCTAAGCTGTGCCTGCCTCAGCCCTGCCGCTGGGGAGGCTCACCCGGCTGGCCCAGACTCCCAGCCGCTGGGGGCAGTGGTGTTGGTCTTCGCCGAGCACCTCACTCTAGACAGTCATCATATTCTCGCTGCTCAGAGACGTGCCCCCACCAGCTCCCCTCCGCACTGGCTCTTTCCTTCCCTGCCTTTCCCCTCTTCCTCTCTCTTCTCTTTACTCTCCCCTCGAACCCCAAATCCAGGTCTGGGTCTAGGTGGGTGACTTATGAGTTAGCAGGGCCAGGTACTGGGTGCCAGGGTGTGAGGGACACAACAGATCCCGTCCCTTAAGAGTTTATAGTCTTGGGAAGACAGAGCCAGACAAGCAGAACTTAGAGCAGATAGGCAGGAGAACATTTAAATCATGAGTTTAATCACAGAATAAACGCAAGTTTGAATCTCAGATGCAAACCTCGGCGAAAGGCTCTGTAGTTTTTCAGAACTTCCTTGTCCTGAGTTTTCTAGAATGCACCTCTTCCACGTCTTAGAACACCCTGCAAGGTTTTCCAAGTTAAAGCCTGGCCCTATACCCAAGAGACAAAGGGGCGGGTTTCTTGATTTGGCCGTGAGAGGGCAGCTCAGCTCATCCAGGAAGTCTCAGACAACCCTCCTCCTGGTGTCCCATAATCCCTTCTTCCACCCACCTGCTCCATTCCGAGGCTTTGTGACCCAAGGGTGACCTGGAATGGAGTCTGGCCTTCAAGAACCACTCCAGCCAGCTGCAGAGCTCAGCCTGGCTCCACGTCCCCAGGCACCAGTTGGGCCTTCTGAGAAGGAAGCTGAGAAGGAGCTGTTTCCCACTGCTTTGCCAAGAGGGGAGCCGGGAAGCCCCATTGGAACTGGGTGTGGAGAGGCGAAAGGCACCATTAGCAGCTGGGGCTATGCTGGCATTAGGAGATTAATGAGCCTTTTTGAATAACAAATGTAGCTTCAGCCAACTGTTGGCAATTAGTTAGAGCAAAGCCATGCCGAGCTCTGGATCTGTCAGCTGGGACCTCCAAAGGAGCGGAACAGCAGGAAGGACCAGAGGAAGGAAGGAGTGGAAATTCCACCTTCCCCATTCCAGGCCAGCTGTGTGGGTCTGCAATGACCCGGAGCTAAGCCTTCTCGTAACCATATCAATGCGCTCTGCTGTCGCTTTGAGAGACACATGAGGCAAGGAGGGGCCTTGAGAGGTCGTCTTGCCTGCCATCCGCCTCCCTCGGACCACGTAGCTGTGCTTCTGACGTTTCATCTGTATTAGCTCATCTTGGGAGTTTGATCTCAGGCGATTGCCAATGCTGCTGGTCCAGGGACGACTTTGAACAGCAAGGCCCATGGGGGGGGGGGAGAGAGAGAGAGAGAGAGAGAGAGAGAGAGAGAGAGAGAGAGAGCGCCACAGCACATTTATTTCATTAAGTTGAGATCTTAGCGTTCGTAACTCATTCATCATTTTTTCGTTCATTCAACAGGGTCTACTCTGTGCTGGGAAGCTGGATTCCCACGTATTGGTACAGAGCTATGTTGGTAGAAATAGCCTGGAGTCACCAGAGAGATTCCCTCGGGATGGGAGGAGAAGCCTGGGGGAGCAGAGTGGGGGCAGGACTGGCCCCCAGGGTGGGCTTTGCAGACTAGAGATGCTGCTGCTCCTGCCTTCCCGGAAGGCCCTTCCAAAGCTGCAGTGATGACAGGCCCACAGCCAAGGCAGGCAGGGGGCAGAGAGAAGTAATGTTCACATCATCTTCTCTTTAAGAAAGAAAATGCATCTTAAAAGCAGTGGGAGCTAATTTGCTCTTCTATAATCAATCACCCAGTACAGAAAACAAAAACACACTCCGGCAAGCCCAGAATGGCTGCGAGGAGGCACAAGGCAGGCAGGCAGGGAGGGGACTCTGGAGAGAGGCTGTTTTTCTCTTCACGGGTTTAATAAAATGAATCTTAAGGACACATGGCCTATGCGTGCATATGCGTGCGTGTGGTTGTGTGGGGGAGGGTGGGTTTCGGGGGTCATGTTTAAAATGGTGCCAATCTTCTTCCAGTTTCTAAGTAGTCTCACCCCCTGTCCTGCCTCTTTTTTGGTCTGTATGTGGGTCTTGGGGAACTATCAATTAGGACTTCTTTGCACATCTACCTCTAGAAAAGGAACAACGCCCAGATACCGCCGTGGAAACAAGGAGTTTGGATTCACCTCTGCCCTTAAGCTCATGGCTGGCTAGTTCTGCTCCCTCCCGTGCCTTGGCTTCCCTCTCTGCAGAGAGGGGACATTCTCCCTCTTCCGTGTGTGTCCCCGCACTGCCGCAGTGAGGAAAAGTGGGGCGTCACTGAAACTGGTGTCAGATGGACTCCAGGGGAACCTGCTGCTCTGGCTGTTTCCTTCTGGGTCTTGGGCTTGGGGCGAGAACAGCCTACGCTAGTCTTACGCAGTTGCTGTGGAGCAAGCCCCCGGCAGGAGCGGCGCGTGGCCGCGTGGCCGTGTGTGTGCTGTTTCTAGCTGCTTCCTCCTCCTGCTCAGAGATGCGCCCCCAGGCAGCGCCCTTTCTCACTTGCTCTCCTTCCTTCCCCGTCTTTCTTCCTCTTTCTCTCCCTTCTCCCTCGTACTCTTTCCTTTACCCTGTGTCTATCACGACCTCATTTTTCCAATTAGGAGTTGGGAGAGAGCCCGAAAGTGGGTCAGAGTATTTGGAATTCGCACGTTTATGGGCATTCCGGGATGTATGATCACTCTAAACACCCCTCTCCACGCGTTTCCTCCTCTGCCCTGGGCCATCATTCCACGGCCATAAGACACCCAGTTGGGGTCAACGCGATGCCAAATATCCAGATGTTTAGACATGTCCAGATGGTAGGTTTAATGTTTGCAGTTTTGTTTATGCCCCGTGGACACAATTCAGTACAAACAAATAGATGAATAAATAAAGAAAACCTCTACAACCCAAGCAGAGAATTGTTTAGCATGTTATCTTCAAAACAAGTGGTAGAGAGATTGGTGTTTTCTTTTCTTTTTCTTTGCGCGGGCATTATGTTGGCCGTGTGCTGTGCAGACTTCACATAAGCCATCTCTGACCGCATTCTCTGAGTATTCTCCCAGGAAAAGACTCTTCCATGGAAAGAACACCATGGCTTGGTTTCTGGGCGCCACAAGGTCTGTGTGATAGTGAGTGGAGTCCCAGGTCCAAACCCCTATCACACCATCCATCCATCCATCCATCCATCCACCTACCTGCCCGCCCACTTCCTCAACTATCCATCTGCGTTTTCCTTCCTCCAACCCTCCCTCCCTCCCTCTTTCCCTCCCTCCTTCCTTTCAAATGTACACGTCCCTTGCATACCCTTCCCTGTACTGGATACTCACCCCTGCCTGCCAGGACTCACCATTTATCGGGGAGACAGATGTGCACACAGCAGTTGCAGAACATATTCAAGCGTACTTCTTCCCCAGACTCATCTCTGGACATTTTCCCGTCCTTTCCTGGCTCTCCGTGTCGCCCACTCCCCAGAGTTGGAGCACTGTCTCCTGGAGCTCAAAGAGTCCTAGAGCAGGGCTCTTTGCGGAAGGCAGAGCTCCTTCCCAGACGAGTGTGGGCGGGGGAAGTGAAGAGAGATGTATGCATAAAAGTTTCAATGGTGTCCTTTTCTCTCTGTCTCTCTAGAACTCTTTTTTTTCTGTATTTTAAATCATTTTTTTTTATTTTAGAGTATTATGGCAGTACAAATGCTTTGGTTACATAAATTGCCTTTGCGCTGCTCAAGTCAAAGCTACACGCATACTCATCCCCCAGGCAGCTGCACCGCACCCCGGAGGTGTGAATTTTCCCACCCCCTCTCTAGAACTCTTAATTGATGTCTTTCCACGGAATAGCAGCCCTCCTGCCATGGAAGGCAGCACACCTCAGACGAGGTGGAGGACATTTCTTCCTGCAGAATGTCCTCCCCTCGCATCCCTGCCCCCAGGTGGGAGCAGATGGGCGGGGAGGCAGAACCACCTGTTCCTTTCAGTTCTGGCTAGTGTCCGGCCTGGTGGGAGAGGGTAACCAAGAGGAGAGAAGCCTCGTGGCTTCTGCAGCTTAATGAAACATATTTACAAAGTCCAGGCCTGGTTAGCTAGTGAGACACAATGAGACAGAGGGTAGTATCGCATTATAAGATTAATAAACCAATTAAATAAAGACTGCAGCGGCCTGGTGGCCCCGCTGGGGCAGGAGGCAAGTTTGACAGCTGCTCTTTTCTGATGATTGCCATAAATTTCAGAAGAAAAGACAGCCGAGGCTTCCCCCATTCCATGAGAGAGTACCCTGGGCTGTTGTTCTATCTAATCACTCAGACTGCTAGTCAAGCTGTTTTCCAAGCCTGTAGGTTGGATGTCATGTTTAGCCAACTGGGAAAAAAAGAAAACAAAAGCTATTTCTTCCCCTTTAATCTTTAAAAAAAAAAAAAAAAAAAAGCACCAGTATGAGGCTACTTATTTTGCCTTGGGATGCACACTGCCAGGAGGAGTGGCGTGGGGGGCGGGTAGGGGAATCCGGGGAACCCCAGCAGGCAATCGGCAGAGGTGCCACCCTGGGCCGAGCCCGCCTCCCCCTGAATGACAGTCTTCTGGTCATCTCTGTCCCCTTCTGTAAATGTCAGCATGTTCCTCCGCAGCTCTGGTTCTCTCAGAATTAAATCACTTTTTGGATTTTTGCATGTGTTACATTGGGTTTAAATGACTTCCCCTCACCATTCCCTGGGACGTTATTAGTAAAATCAGGTCCTTCTGCACGGTCCAGTGAAGACCCTGCCTTTGTAAAGCAATAGAGCAAGCACCCTACACAGGGAGGGGCAGTGGGGGGTGAGACCCACAGTCATCCTCAAGAACCCCTGCAGGCATTATTTTCTGAAGACTCCTGCATGCCCCGTCCCTGTCAGCTCCTGGGCCCCGGCCCAAAGGCTCTGGCTCAAATACCCACTAGTGAGACCGTGGACAGACAGGTCCCCGTGCAAAGGGACGTGTCACTTAGGATCCCACACCTTCAGCGATATCCAAAAGCATAAAAGAGTGTTTCAGGGCTTCTTATCCTGTTGTGGCTGTGCCAGCCCTGGGAGCTCAGGAGCCTGGCGTGGCATCAGCTGCCTGGGCTTGGTTTTCACAGCTGTCGGACAGCTCTGGTCAGGAGTCTGGGGGACCCTGAGGGGATTGGCCAAGTTTCAGAAAAGTTTCCAGGGATTTCAGGTGTTTCATTTGCCAAAAAAAAAAAAAAAAAAAAAAAAGGATGGGGGATAGTGATATAGTAAAATCAATTCTGCCCGCTTTATAAAATTGGCACAGAAGCAAGGGGAATAATGTACTTGGTGAGTTCTAGATAAGCATGAATATTTATAGTTATCAGGCAGTGCCTTCCTTTCTGGAACATACTAGGGACTGAACGAATCAGACTGACCCGGGACTTCCCAGTTGTGATCTTGGCAACTTGTTGGAACTCTCTGAGCTTCATTTTAAATGGGAATGACAAGGCTTGAGGTCACAAGCGTAGTCTTTGGCATTACGATCAGGCTTTGTCACTCCCTAGTTGCTTAACCTTGGAAGACTTATTTAAGCCTCGGTTTGCAAAATGAGGATGATAATAATACCTACCTCATAGGATTAGTTAAGAATTGATTAAGATCGGTTATGTAAAGTTTCCAGGTCAGGGTCTGGTAGGTAGTAAATGTTTAGTATACTGATAATAATATACAATAATAACTTTGATTTTTATTATTAATAAATGAGATTATATATAAAGCATCCTATACAGTATCCAGAACATGGCGGATGTTCCATAAATAAAGGTCTCCACCCCTTTGCCTTCCTAAATGAAGGAACCAGTGCATGTAGCAAAAGACCTGGTCCTTCTGGGTTTCCCTTTGAACAGAAAGGCTGTTGTAATATAGGATGGGTAGAGCTGGAGAAGGTCACACGCCTTTGAACACTCTGGTCCGCAGGGTCACTGCTTTCTCCAGGAGGAAGACTTGGTCGTAAGGAACGATCTAGGAAGGACAGGTGTGGAAAATCCTACTCCATAGGAAGCAAAGGGCTGGCCTTTCATGGGAGGACCCCTCCTGCACCCCACTCTCAGAGGCAGCACCCTTCTGTTTTGCTCACACACTCTGAAAGTACCCTGAAAATCTATGTAGCTCCTCAAAGACCTTTAAATTAAAATCTATGATTTTCTCCATAAGTTGGCATCATTCTAAAAGATACAATTTCAGGGTATTGTAAATATTAAGTCTTTAAAATGAAACCGTTATCATCACTTGTTAAAATGTATTCAATGGAATCGAAATAACCACAGTTATTTGATATCTATCTTTGTCCAAGTAAGAACTATGTGAACAAATTGTTTCTTTAACATGGGGAAATTTTATTTCGTTCTCTGTCCTTATTAAACTTCTCTTTCTATTCTATCTCCCATGGAATTTTATTCTAATAGAGTATGTTTTTTTGCTTGACAGTATTTTCTAAGTGTGTAGTTCAGTAGTGTTAAGTACATTCATATTGTGTATGATCAGAAATTTTAATATTAATATATTTCCATACGGTTCTAAATGTTAAAAGTACTTCTTGAATGAGTGATCATTATAATTATTACAGTATGCAAATGACCAAAATAACATAAATATAACACAAATTTTGTCAATGCTGTTAACAAATAGGAAAAATGTATTGGTACTACATCTCTTAAAGAGATTAATGCAATCCCCCAATTAGATAATAAATATTACTTATTGCTAGAACAAGAGAGGGTACAGCATCAATTCTATTCTTCATTGAAAATTTGTTTTGTTTTTATAGATGTGCACACTGATAAATCTTGCTTACATGAATAAGTTGACGGGAACAGGAGGTGTTTTATTATGGTAACTTCATCAATTATTTGAACACTTTTTGGGTTCAAACGCCCCAAATCACACAGTGATTCATCATCAAAAATTATTTTCTCCTTTGATTTTGTTGAAAGAAAAAAAGACTTCCTAAGGAATATGTTATCCATAATTAGAACCATTCACTTTCTCAATTTCTGGTATTATCCAAAAAGCCTTTTCCAAAATTTATTTAATGACTATTAATTGCATCTATTATTTTTTCACTTAGAGGCAACTTGTCTCATCCAATTTATTAAGAAAGGGTTGGAAAATTAAAATATTGTAAGTTTCAATGTATTAAAGAAATAAGATGCATTTATTTTATTACATGCTTTAGATATCTTTTTTGTCAAAACTATATAGCTCAGATTTAGCTCATTCAATTTATGGAAAACGTCTTGTGCATAATCTGTTTAGCAAAGCTAGTCTTCCTTGTCAAACCAGTCTGCAAATCAGACTTACTTTCTGTAGGAAAAAGTCTGACTTAAATTTTTAATTCAAATCAACATTACATGTTTTGGGAAATATTATAAAAGCCACTATAAGAAGGATTACTTCTAATCTTGTAGAAAAGATTACTGAAAGCAGTCAAGATTAAAATAATGAGGGATATAATATACTTAATCTATGCTATAATAGACTATGAAAATAAGAAGAAATCTATATGCAATTTCTCATTGTTTTGCCACAATTAAATGTTATGTGCAACCAAAATTGTAAGTTATTTATAAAACAAAAGACATAATAAAAGGTGTAGATTTTTTTTTTTTTTTTTTTTAGTAAATGTGCATGCCTGTATTCAGTAAACTTTAGAGTTCACTTTGGAAATAATTAAATAAGAAGGAAAGAAGGAAAGAAAATGAAACATTGAAATGAATGACAGCAACATAATAGGAGATATAGGAGAGATTGGGAATACTTTGTTACAAGGTACCTATCCTACCTGTGAAGCAATATAATGTTATTTGAAAGTAGACTTACACTTACTGTAAATGTATGTTGCAAACTTCAGGGCAAGCACTACAAAGCTTTTTTTTTTTTTTTTTTTAAAGAAGTAAACTGACATGCTAAGGGAAGAGAGAAAACGGAATCACATCAAATGCTTGATTAAAACCAGAAAAAGCAGAAAAAGAGGGGAAGACAAAGAAACAACACAGGCAACAAATAGAAAACAGTTAAAAATGTGGTAGATATTAATCTAGCTACATCAATAATCACTTTTAATATGAACGACCTAAATACACCAGTTAAAAGACAGAGAAAGTCAGAGCGGATTAAAAAAATACGAGATTCGCCTATGTTGTCTATGAAAGTTTCACTTTGTATTTAAAGACACAGATAGATTAAAAGAAAAGGGGCGGAGAATGACAGCTCTGGCCAAATCAGCTCTCAGGAAAGAGAGGCATTTGAGATACATATATATATATATATATATATATATATATTTTTTTTTTTTTTGGAATTTCTTTGTGTTCCTTTTTATAGGAATTTTTTTTTTTTTCAGTTTAAGCTTTTTGCATTATGAAAGGATTTTAAATGGGAAAGATCTCCTCGGGATGCCGGAATGGCCAAACCCAAATGCTGACCCGGAACAGGTCAGGCTGTAGCCGTACGGTCACAGCGGTCATCACAAACGGGAAGCTCGTCACTGGGTAGTTTCTACGTTCCTAGGTCTGCCCGAGACATGAATTTTCTAACAAAGCTTCATTCTGAAAGCCAGTCCTTGGGCAGCCTCGATTTTTGTTTGCAACCCCGGAAGCCTTCCAGGTGGGCCAGAGTGAGGACTCGCAGGTCAGTAAACTGCACGGCGCTGAGTCAGCGCAGAGGACAAGCAAGCAGGAGCCACTGGCTGCTGGAGGGAGAAAACTCGCTTGGGTCGTTCTAGATTTGAGTTGCGGGAGCTGTTTTTGAGCAGGGCACCTGTGACTTTGTTTCTCCAAGTCACCGACAACTCAACGGAAAAGAGAACATTTAACTGGTTGTTCTGTCACATCTGAAATCAAATCAGACATTCGATTGTTTGGGACTGAGCTGCTCAGGTGTTCTGTATTCTGGAATGTTGACAGGTGGAAATTTGTGCATTCATGTCAGAGATTCTCAAATAATATGAGTTTTATGACATGCTGAAAGAGACTCTTTGCAGCTGTGCTGGAGTGTGCGTATGTATGGTACAGGGGAATAGGGGAACCCAGTCTCTGAAATGTCACGTTAAACAAAGGAACAGGTTTTCTTGCTAGGAGCCTTCAGCATGGGCAGCTGTGCAAAGAGAATCTTAATGGACAAAGTGAGGAACCATACTGGGTCGTGCAATATTTCCCAAACTTATTTGAATAGGAACTTAAAAAACCACATGCATGAAATGCCTGTATCAGAGTCAAATACCCTCCAACATGTTGCTTGAAGACATAAGGGGTGTTTTTCAGGTGAAAAAGATACAGAAGGAGGCAGTGTAGGGGGCTAGGACCCCAAAATATGTTCCAGGACCCAGGCTCCTTTTATGTCACTGCTCTGATACCCTTAGTTTATTACTTCCACCCCCAAAGTTACTCCCTTGTTCCAGATAGCTAATGCTGTGTTGGCCACCATGTCCTTGTTCTAGGCAGAAAATTGGAGAAAGGGGTGAAGGGCCTAAGTATGCTCTCCCAGGGTGAGTATCTCTCGGAAGTATTTCTTGGAGCCCGTGGCTCCTACTAGCATCTCACTGGTCACGTCGAGCTGCCCTGGAGGCTGGGAATTGTAGACCTAGAGCTGGGCATGTTGCTGCCCTGCATGACATCAGAGTTTTACAAAGAGGAATTGAAGGAAGAATGTTGAGTAGGCAAATAGAGTCTGCATAAACATACAACTGAATATTCCTCAGGGCCAAGTGTGGGAAATGTTGATACATGTTATTTTCCCACTGGTCTCCAATATTTTGTCCTACCCATGTGCTAAATGATCTTGGTTGGTCTTTCTCTGTATCTCTGTGTATCTTTGTCTTTCTTTCATACACACATATCCAGAAATACATATACTCATGTGTGTCTTAGATTATTCATAGAATATCAAAGACTAACTAGAATGTTGGAGCAGGAAGAAATGTTGGATATTGCCAACTTCAGCGACTCTCAACCCCGGTTGCATATTAGAATCACCTGGGGGAAATTAGCAAACTATCTATGCCTGAGCCCTGCCAGATTTAATCGTAATCTTTGGGGATCATGCTGAGATAGTCATCTTTTACATTTTTTCTAAAAGCTTTTCAGTTGATTTTAATCTATAGCCAAGGTTGAAACCTCCTGATCCAGACCAGTTTCATTGTCTTGTAGGGCAATTATCTGTGAAATTCTTTCTTTCATGTTTGTTTCCTGCATTAGACTGTAAAACCCATAAGAACAGGAATGGTATCTGTTATCGCTATATTCATCCCTAGAGCTTGGCACAAGGATGGCATAAACTTGATCGAATAAATGAGTGAATGACGAATAAACTAAGGCCCAGAGAAGGGAAGGACTCACGCAAGGTCACACAGCAAATGCTCACACAGCAGAACAAAGATTAGAACCTTTGTCTTTTGACTGCCTGCTCAGAGTTCTTTCAGTCATTCTGAAAGAACTACCATGGTGGGATGGCCAGACCTTGGAGCGTTGTATTACTCTAGAACAGGTAGATGTACTCTTCTGTTCCTACAGGGTGTATTGTATGCTGTTGTAATGATTTGTTGAGTCCCAGGTTTGGAACTATGTCTTATTTCTTTGAGTATTACCAGCCACCCACCACAAATGCCTGATGGTAACAGCTAAGGGCGGGGGGCAGTTATTGGGGAGGACGGGGAAGGAAGCCCCATGAAGAGTCAGGCTTTTGGAAAATCATACCTTCCTTTCTGGGCCTCTCTTGCCAAAGTCCATTTTGCTATGCTTCAACCTTCCCCTACTATACCGTAAACCTGGGTTCAACATCTTCTCTAGCCAGCGGCTCAATTTTAATTGCCTGTCTCCTTTGAAAAGTCCTGAAAACTAATTCATAGCAAGATGTTAATGACTGATAAAGTTTGATGGAATACACCTTCCTGGGATCTTTGCATATCCACCAGGGACAGTGTCCTAGTTGGAAAGTCAGAAAAGTTTAATTGCAAAATTTTAAGTAGAAGGGAACAGAACTCAAGAGGGCCAGATCAAGGTGTAAGCAGGTGGTCCATCTGGAGACACCACCATCGAATCAACCAGAGGAAGGCAGAGAGGTATTCCTCTCTGAGTAAGGCATCTGGAAGGCCTCCTGGGGGTCAAAGTCTCAAGTCCACCTGGGTTAGAGGTCTACTTTGAACACCGCTTTCTCTCTTAGTCCTATCTCCAGTGGTGTAACAGACCAGCAGCTTCTCCGGGATTCTGTGGAGGGTGTGGCCGAAGGTGCTCAGACCCATCCTGGTTAAGGAGGAAGGGAACACATCAGTGCCTGAGGTGGAACTCTTAATAAATGTTAACTCTCTTTCTTCTCTCAGCAGGGATTGCTTAGCCTGCAGCCCCAGAGGGAACAATTAGGTTGTTTATCCAAATCTCAGCCACTTTGCTATGTAATTGATTTTTCGTTGAGTGTATTTAGGAAATGGTTATTTACATGAAGACAGGCACACGGGGGACACGGCAGCATCTGATCATAGGAAACGGGAGAGGATCTAGATCAAAGGGGTTGCTGGAGGAGCAATAGCGGGAGGGAGGGTGGGCTTTCGAGGCTAAGAGTCTGGCTCTGCCACGGACTGTGTACATCTGGGCAAGTTATTAACCCTCTGAGCCCTGGTCTCGTTTGATAAGGGGTATAAAATATATTTCCTGTGGGGTTTCTATGAGCATTAAACTAAACAATGCTTGTAAAACACTGAGAACTGAACCTGCCACATCACATACACTCAGCAGGTTGCCGTTATTATTACTGCTACTATTATTGTCCATGCCTGGGGGGCTTTCCCATCCTCCACTTAGCCTGCCCGTTCCTAACCATGCTCCGGTGCTCAGCCTAAGCTTTACCTCTTCCCCAAAGCTTTCCCTGACGGCCGCAGTCCTTATCCAGTTACTGCCGTCTTCCACGAACATTTATGAGATTTAATATGTAGCATTATATTTCAAACCTGTTACAAGCCACAGTATTTTATTCTTTTTTTCCACCCTGTCTAGACTAGGTATTAGCAAACTATAGCCCCCTGGCCAAATCTGGTCCATTGACGGTGTTTGTACAAGCCACGAGTTAAGCATAGTTTTTACATTTTTAGATGGTTGGAAAAAACCAAAAGAAGAATATTTTGTGACACTGAAAACTGTTTGAAATTCAAATTTCAGTTGCATAAAGGTTTACTGGAATATGGCCACAGCCATTGGTTTAGGTATTCTCTGTGGCTACTTGTGTGCCACAACAGCAGAGTTGAATAGTTGCGACAGAGACCGCGTGAGCTGCAAAGTCAAAAATATTACTATTAGCCCTTTACAGACAAGCTCGCTGAGCCCTGGACCATAAGTTTCTCACCAGCGGGCAGTGTGTGCCATTCTTGCCTGAATTCTCGCAGCGCATGGCAGAATGTTCGTCACGCAACAGGTGAGCTACAAATCCTGTGCATTACTGATTGCAACAACTCAGTCTTGCCACAAGGGGTTTCTCGTTTGTCCTCCCTCTGCTCCGGGCTTCTGCGTGTGGGTGAAAGGCTATTTGTACAGCAGGTGTTTGTGATGAGTTGTGTAAGTCCTTAGAGGCAGAGAGACCAGCTCTTATTGCAGGGCCAAGAGTAGAGGAAGGGAAGGAAAAGGAATGAATATTAAGAGGCACCACCATGCACCAAGCGCTGGACTATGTCCTTTGTATACTTTATGCCATATTCATACTCATTCAGCCAATATCTATCTGACAAGTGCCTACCATGGACCAGGCACTGTTCTAGGCACAGGAAATGCAGCAGTAAGTAAAACAGACAAAAGGTTTTCTGCCATCACTGAGTTTACTTTCTATTTAGAGGTGGGGCAGGCATTATAAAACAATAAATAAGTACAATATATTGAAATATATTGTATATTCGTTGGCATTAACTGCTAAGGAGAAAAATAAAGCAGGGATGGAAGAGAGTATTTGCCCGTTTTTCTTGGGGGGCAGAGAGGAGTGTTGGAATTTTAAATAGGGAGGTCAGGAGAGGCCTCTCTGAGAAGGTGACTTGAGCAAAGACTGAGGGTGTGAGCCATAAGGATATCTGGGGAGAAGGATACTATAGGCAGAGGAAACAGCAAGTGCAAAGGCCCTGTGGCAGGAGAGAACTTGGTGTGTCCAAGGAACAACAAAAAGTGCAGTGTGGCTGGAGAGGAGGAGAGAGCAATAAAAGAAAATAGATAAGGGGGAGAGGGAGAGAAGAAGGAAACAAATTATGAAAAGCTTTTCCTATCACTGTGAGGGCTTAGCTTTTACTCTGAGATAGGAGATCATTGACGAGTTTTGAACACAGGATTGAAGATACCTGATTTCTATTTTAAAGCAATAGCTGCATGAAGTAAGTGTTACTTGTTTTCATTCTATAGATAAGAAGATTGAAGCTCAGAAAGGCCAGGTGGTCATGGTTATACAACCAGTGAGAGGTAGAGGTGGGATTTGAACCTGGGCTTCATCAGATTCTCTCTCCTGCCCTCTCTGCCTCCCCGGCTGGCACAGAGTAGAGCCCCAATAACTGTTCATTAAGCGAATTCAAAGTAACTTCTGGGGCTTGGACAGTGGGACAAGCTGCACAGCCCACACACTGGCCCATCTGCTCAGCTCTCCTAGGTGTGAGGACAGCTAGAAACTTGGTCTAGGGGCCAGCCAGCGGGTCCTTCTGTTTTTCTTAACCTTGCACCAGCCATAGAGCGGCCGAATGACAAACATTAATTAAAGTACGAGGGGAGAACTTAATTAGCTCCTAATAGTCACATGCTGCCAATTAAACACCTTGATGGCTAGTTTACTCGGGAGCTTAATTAGGTGTTTCTCCATAAATCTAGCCCCGTGCCACCACCTGTCAGTTTAGGAGCCAAATCTTCTCTTGGATGTGTCTTCTCTTACTCAGGAGGGAGGATGAGGGCTGGTTTGGGAGAAGAAGTGAAATGGGATATTGGCATATCTCAAGATTATTTCATGGGCCTATTGCGTATTTTAAACTTGATGAAAATGACTGCAAAGGTAATATTTCACTCCTTGCCTGTGCTACTTCCATATCTCTGACAAGAACCTTTAGCTAAAGGGCCCTTAAGAGAGGAAAATTGTAATGTGCGTTGTGACTTTTCCCTTCTGCAGCTAACGTGAAGTCCCCTTCCTTGGTCCCAAGCTGTCAGCTGCCTAAGCACAGTCTGTCCTCTCGGTAACTGTGGGATTGAATTTATTACGAATGAGGGGCCAGAGTTTAATAGCCCCATGGGGGAGAGAGCTTTAGGCTCCTGCAAACTCAGCACGTGTCGACAGAACCGAGAGACTGCTGAAGACACCAGACCGTATCTGTTGTCGGAGTAGTCACACGAGGGAGATGACGCCCAGCGGCACTCAGCACTATTCAGAGACATGGGCGTCACGGGCAGGGTGGCATATTTCAAGGAACATGGATGTACAAGCACAGACATTTCCCAGGGATGCTGGCCATTTGGTGAAGGGACATGGAAATCAAATCAGTTAAGGAATGGGTGACGAGATTGAGAATGCTGAGTCTGGGACTCAGGTATTTCTTGGGACTGGGGACTGGGTAAGGAAGTTGTCATTTACTCTACGGAGAGCTGTCGTAAGCAGAGGGCATCAGCAAATTCCATTGCACTTTATGGAAGGAGGGGTATGGGCCAGCTGGGTTTACAGCACTCGCTGTTCTTGCTCCCCATGGCTGGACCCGTTTCTTTCCGACTTGCAGGCTCTGGCAGTTTTAAGACAGGACCTCAAAGGCCTTTGACTCTCCTCTCACCAAGAGATGGGGGCTGTGTTCCTTCTCCTTCAGTCTGCGCTCTGTGATTGCTTCGCCAACAGAATATAGGGGGAGTAGCAATGTGTCAGTGTCCAGCCCTGAGCCTTCAGAAACTGGCAGCTGCCACTTGCTGTCTCCTGGGATGCTCACTCTTGGAACCCAGCCACTGCGCAGCAGGGAAGCGAACAGGCACATGGACAGCCGCGTTTAGGTGTCTCATAGGTGTCTCAGCTGACAGCTCTGGCTGAGGTCCCCGCCAGCGGCCAGCATCAACTGCCAGACACATGAGCAAGCCTTCCGATGACTCTCCGCATGGAGCAGGGATGAGCTGTCCCCACCGAACTCTGCCTACATCGCACATTTGTGAACAAAATAAATGCTTGTTGTTTTCAGCTCTATATTTGGGGTGGCTTGTTAGATAACTGGAACGCAAGCCAAGACGGGCTCCCAATCCATCCTCAGAACCAGTCCCAACCTGAGCTGTCAGATGTTTCTACCTCTGCAGTGAGCCAGGTTAGCCTGACCTTGACTCGCTGCCTGACGCATAGTGACTCAGAGTATTTGTTTAATGAATGAATGAACACATGTTCCGGTCATGAAAATGGAACCATTTGCCTGAGTCCTGAGACCCAATCTTCCTTGATTAAACTAGTTCAGTGTTTCTTTAAACCCTGATTTTAACCATGGTGTTCGTTTTTCAAATACAATCTGAAGGTATTCGTGAAATGTAAAAGAGGTAAGTGCGGAACTCCTTTGGGCGAGTTGAGGGGAGGCTTACAGCCCTGCCAAGCTGGCCTCCCCCCACCACCTGCAGAACCCCAAGACACTCGGTTTCTGATGTGGTCAGCTGGATAAACCAATGTCCTTGTTATCTCTTACCTTTTGCCTCTGGTCTTGCTCCTGAGTTCCGTCCCAACCACTTTTCTCTCCTTTGTTCTTTTTCTTCCATAGATAGCGCCAGGGCTTAAAACTGAACCGGAGTCAGTGGTAACAGAGCCCTTGTTGCCCCCTAAGACCCCTGGTGGGTTTTCTGAGCGGTCAAGTGCTTCGGCTCTCAGCCGATGGAAATGATGCCCCACTGGGTGCAGTGGGGCAATGATGCAGGCCCTCCCTTCGGGGGCGAGATTGGCATGAGCTGGCTGCAGTCTGCCTCTCACAGTGAGGGAAGGGCGGGGGTGGGAGGGGATTCTGCGCCAGTGGGCGACAGAGCACTCCGCAAAGGGCTGACGCAGAGACCCCCTGAGCTGTCATCTGGGGGAAGGCTGCACCGTCACCCGATCTGGGTGGGAGAAATACAGGTGTGAACATGGGTTTGGAAGGGGGAACGTGAGGCCTGAAGGGACAACGGCAACACAGTTCACTGTGTCTGGGCCCACGGTGGTGACCGGACACGGGAGGCCGGGCCTGGGAATAGGCTTGGGTTGAGACTGAGAGGCAGGGCGGTGGAGGGGTGAGGAGAAATGAGGTCAGAAGGCATGGGGACATTGGAGCAGGACTGATGGGTCAAGGCTGAGCGGGTGGCCAGGGAGGTCAAGGGTCAAGGGAGGACCGGCAAAGGGGAGAAGCTGTAAAAATCATCGTAGTCAAGGAAATAATTAGGTCAGTCTGCAAAGATCTATGCGTAACACAGTTTTCATGCTATTTGCTTATACTAACAAAACAAAGAAGGAAAGAGATTTAAAGTTCGAACAATAAGGAATTGTTAAATAATTTATGTTATGTTCATACCATAAAATTATTATGAAGCCATTAAAAATGATCGTGTCAGCCCATATTTATTGACAAGGAGAGATGTTCAAATATATCGCCAAGTAAGAAAAGCACAGAATAGTCTAATATAATTCTGTGTGTGTGTGTGTGTGTGTGTGTGTGTGTGTGTGTGTGTAGCAACAGACAGAGAGAACTACGATATATACCTTGCTGCTGGCTGCTAACCTTAGGAATTATTTGTTTTCGAAATTTTCTATTTTTTCTAAAACGAAAATCAATACTTTAAGAAATTAATACGTGTTTCTAAGGAATGCAGTGGGTTTGAGCACTTCTGCTGCTGAGTGGCATTCCTGTGCTGTCCGCAGAGGAGACGTCCCTGGGGGCAGCCCACACCCCTTTGTTCGGGGTGGTCAGACAAACACTCCCCCCTCTTGTTTCTTACCTCAATTCCACTCTGCTCCGAAGCCCGCAGCACACCCTCCCAGACCTCCTCGTCTCACCTCGAATCCACCGGGTCTTCCTTCGGCTCCCATCTGAAGGTTTTCTGCTCTTTCGTGCGATTTCACCCTCACATGTAACCCGCATCCAGTAACAGATTCAGCGTGTTTGTTCCTGTTTCACGCTGCAGCCTTGCTGTCTTCCTCGCTATAGCGCGAGCTCCATGGTATGTATTACCATGTTACTCTCTGGAAGATTCCTTCCCACTTATTCTCAATAGCAGCATACAGATATCCATTTCCCATCCCCTTGCTAACACCAGACATTATCTTTTTTTAATCTTTGCCATCTGAAAAGTAAAAAGGGCATGTCGATGTCAATGTTTATGATGCGAAATAGGCCGAGTCCGCAGTGACAATCTCTGAATCATAAATAGGTAAATGCCGCGGGCCCCAGCCCCGTGGTCCATGGCCTGTTAGGGACTGGGCCGCAGAGCTCCACACCCCCTCCTTGCCCTATTGGTGGAAAAATTGTCTTCGTGAAACTTAGGAAGAGGGGTTGGGGGCACTGCATAGCAGGGGGTGAGCGGCAGGTGCGTGAGTGAAGCTTCACCTGTGTTTATAGCGGCTCCCCATCACTCGCATCACCGCCTGGGCTCCACCACCTCCCCCACCCATCCTTGGAAAAATTGTCTTCCATGAAACTGGTCTTTGGTGCCAAAAAGTTTGGGGACTGCTGGGTAAATGGATGAGCCCTGGGGCTGGGAAGGAGTCATCCAGCTCTCTTGGGACTTTCTATGAGGCTGTTTTGCTAATAACGTTTCTTAGGAGCATCATGTGTTTTCGTTCCTGCTTCTTAAGTACTCAAGCATTTCAATGGCAGTTCCGCCCTGAACACACAGGTCTCTTGCCCTTGAACGGATCATGTTCATGGTAAGAAGCAGAATGATCAGAAGCTAAGAGGACTCCCTGCTCGCCTTGACCTCTGCACTTTTCTTTCTTAGATAGGTAGGAGGATGGGGAAAAATTGGCTTGCATTTCCAGATTGGTTAAGCTGGAGCAGTTGTCTAGTGGGGAGTTTCTTTAGGAGCCCACATCCAGATCCTTCTCTTCTGCAACCTTGCCTCAGAGGAGTGGCTCTGCAGAGTCAAGAGCAAGACAGGGCTCCGGAGAGGTTCTAGGGTCTCTGAAAGTGAAAAGGTCCTTGCTCCAAGATGTTGAGGGGGTCCTGGGCTGGGTAGTCTGCCCCCTAGTGGGCCCGCGGCAAGAGCCAGTGTGGGCAGCTCAACCTACATGTTTCACTAGAGTGGCCAGCGGTGTCAGGGCTGGAGGAGGGAGTAGGGATGAAAAAAGGTGTCCCATGTCCACCACCACCAGCTCCTGCTCAGAAAAGAATGTCAGTGTCAATAAAGTGGCTGCCTGAAGCCGAAAGCCTACCACGGCACAAATGTCGGGGTAGAAAATGTCTGAAGTTAGGAGAAAATACAGAGCTGGCTTTGAATCCCAGTTCTGCGATTTACTAGCTGAGTGTCATGACTTAATTATCTTAATCTCTTTAAGTTTCAGTTTCTGTTTTGTAAAAGAAAGATAATATTTTGATAAATTATTTATAGGATAAAATAAAATAATGTGTGAGGAAAAGCCCATCTCAGCATATAGGGCACATAGTAGGTACTAAATAAATGGTAGTTTATTCCTTTCTTAGAGCATCTTTTCATCCTATGTGAGATGACTCGAGCAATACCACTGAATGATTTTTCCCTAAAATAATTCCTCCATCCGGCTAGTTGAAGTTCTGTAATTCCACCGCTCGTTCCTTTGTTAAGATACTCTCCCTTAAGTGTGCTTTCGAAAAGTTACTTCAGGGTTTGGCTGATCAGAAGTCAGCATCTCTCTGACCTAGCAGGCTCCGGTGGGACACGTGAAGGCTGACTGTGACAGGAAAGGTGGGGGAGGACAGCAGAGTGCAGTTCGGCTCCGGGAGAGCAGGTCGGAGCGGTTTCCTGCGAGTGCGCACCGGATTGGAGGTGAGAGACACAGGAAGGGAGCAGAGCGTGGCACAGCCTGGGCCACACGTTGTCCTCCCTTGGGAAATGTCAGTCACACAGGCTGTCTAATCTCCCCTCCGCAAGGGGACCCGGGCATCCTGGGGACTTGGGCAGGTGTGAAGATGAAGCCATTACTTGCCTACGAGTGAGGAATATGGGACTCAGGGGGTCGCCTTGGGGAGCAGTCGCACCCCACATCCAGGCAGACTGTTGAAACAAGTCATCACTTGGAAGGGGCTAGTCAGAAAGGGAGAGTTTAGGTGAGAAGACAGAGGAGCAAAATCAAGGCGATCCAGAAATTCAAAGTCACGGTGAGCAATGGAGCTTGTGCTCTGCCTTGAACTGGTAGCTGCAGAGATGTTTTGGAGAGCGCCTGCAGCCTCGGGCGGGAGCAAGGACGATTGGGTGGAGTGCATTAGGATTTTCCCTGCCATCCCAAATCTGCCTTGAATCCTCACCTCCTTGACTGGTTTTAACCTCTTTTCTTGTCTCTCCTCTCATGGTGAGAAGGCATGACTGCTAAAGTTCAGGCCCCAAATCTCAGCTCCTTCTCCTCCCTCTGAAGCATCTGTGAAGCATCTACAGCCACAGAGACCAATGAATCAAGGCCATTTTAGTGAGTATAGAGCAACTCTTCCAGAAACTGCGTCATTCCTTTGGAATAATTCCTGTTGGTATTGTAGTGGCCAGGAACGTTACTAAGGGCAGCTGAGACACTCTGGCCTTGGGGCTTGGGGAGCGTTGGTGCCCTCAAAAGTCAGTCTTTTGAAGGATTAGCCATTTTCATCACCAGGGGGAATGAGATACCACAAGGACTACCTTGGTCTTCTTTCCAGGGGGTTCATAATTCCATAGACTAAGACTCTGAATTATGTGTACAGAAGGGAGCATTGGGCTGCTGTGTGATTGAATGTGTGATTCATTTGACACTGAGAAGAAAACCAGGCTGAATAATAAGAAAATACAAGCCTCAGAGGATTTGACGTAAAGCCTTGAAGTCATTGTCAAATCATAAATTAACACCCATAACGACAATAAAAATTTACCCTGAATTTAGGACACTCTGTTTTTATTTTTTTCAACTGCGTTTAAATGCTTTCCATAAATCCCAAATATTTGGGGGCCGTAAAGATGATTAAACACCTCAGATGTAGTTCCCTGGGACATAAGAAGAAAAATATTAAGCACTTTCTTAAACAAAGTCCACGAGTGAGGACTGAGTTATGGTTTCTTTGAATAGTGAGACTATGCGTTCTGTACTGAGGTCAAAAGGAAATGAAGAGAAAGGAAATCAATTGGAAAATGACTCTCATGCTTGAATCATTATTTTCTTCTTCCATCAGGCACCTACTAATGGTTTTTATAAGTAATAGTAAAGTGATTAAAAATATACTAACATCTTGCCACAGAGTCTGGGGCAAGTGGCCCGAGTAAAAGGTCCTAGCTCCTTCATTATTCTGCCTCCTTGGTGTCCCCTTCCCCCATTTTTTTTTTTCATTCATCTTCTGAGCATGACTCATGCCTTAATGCTGTTATGATGCTAAAATATTTATATGGTGATTTGTCTTTCAAGAGAGTTTGTGCCTAGCCTTGCAAATAGACTACCAGCCCTTCCCACAAATGCTGAACTACGCCACCCCCGTGCCCAGAAGCACTGTGCTTGGGTCCCTCCCTCTGGCTATCGAGGGCCCTTATCTACAGATTGATATCCTTAGTCATAAGCCGA
>RJWJ010003650.1:0-83896 GCA_004363605.1 Indri indri
TTTTTTCCACATCCTCGCCAACAGTTGTTATCTTTCGTCTTTTTGATAATAGCTATTCTGACAGGTGTGAGATAATATCTTATTATGATTTTAATTTGCTGCTGTGGTTTGAATATGATTTGTCCCCACCAAAACTGATGTTGAGGCTTGGTTTCCAGTGTGGCAGTGTTGGAATGTGGTGCCTTTAAGAGATGGTTAAGTTGTTAAGATAGATTACTGTCTTTCTCTGAGACTGGGTAGTTCTCATGAGAATAGATTAGTTCCCATGAGAATGAGTTGTTATAAATGGAGGCTGTGTCTGGTGTTTGATCTCTTTGCACACCCCTGTTTTCCCTTCTGTTTTTCTGCCATACTATTAGGAAGCAGCAGGAGGCCCTCAAGAAACCACCATATGTGGCCACCCAGTCTTGAACTTACCAGCCTGAAGAACCATGAGCTAAATACACCTCTTTTCTTTATAAATTGGGTAGTCTCAGGTATTCACAGCAACACAAAATGGACTAAGACGTTTATACTTCCCTAATGATTGATGATGTAGAGCATTTTTTAATGTATCTATTGGCCATTTTTATGTCTTCTTTTGATAAATGTCTATTCAGGTCCCTTGCTCATTTTTAAATCAGGTTATTTGTTTTCTTTCTGTAGAGTTGTTTGAGATCCTTACATATTTTGGAAATTAACCTATAATGAGATGTGTGGCTTATGAATATTTTCTCCCAATCCATAAATTGTCTTTTCACTCTGAAAATTGTTTCCTTGTTTGTACAGAAGCTTTATATTGTGAGGTAATCCCATTTGTCCATATTTTCTTTTGTTGTCTGTGCTTTTGGGGTCATAATCTAAAAAATTGTTGCCAGACCGATGTCATATAGTTTTTCCCTTTTGCTTTCTCTGTTTCTTTTTTTTATCTGGAGACAGGGTCTTGCTCTTTTTGCCTGGGTAAGAGTGCAGTAGCATCATCATAGCTCACTGCAACCTCAAACTCCTGGGCTCAAGAGATCCTCCTGCCTCAGCCTCCCAAGTAGCTGGGACTACAGGCATGTGCCACCACATCTCACTAATTTTTCTGGGTTCTCTATTCTATTCTGTTGGTCTAAACGTTTGTCTTTATGCCATTGCCACACTATTTTGATTACTGTAGCTTTGTAGAAAGTTTTGAAATCAGGGAGCATGAGTCCTCCAACTTTTTTCTTTATTAAGATTGTTTTGGAATCTCTATGAATTTTAGGTTGTATTTTTTGATTTCTGTAGAAAACACCAGTGGGATTTTGATAGGGATTGCATTGAATCTTTATATTGTTTAGAGTAGTATTGAAATCTTAACAATATTAAGTCTTTCAATCCATGAACACTGGGTGACTTTCCATTTATTTATGTCATTTTTAACTTCTTTTAGCAATGTTTTGTAGTCTTAAATGTACAAGTCTTTTGCCTTCTAGGTTAATTCCCAAGTATTTTATTGTTTTGATGGTGTGTTAGTCTGTATGCATTGCTATAAAGGAAATACCTGAGGCTGGGTAATTTATAAAGAAAAGAGGTTTATTTGGCTCACTGTTCTGCAGGCTGTACAAGAAGCATGGTGCCAGCATCTCCTTCTGGTGAGAGCTTCAGGGAACTTCAGATCATGGTGGAAGGTGAAAGGGAAGCAGTCATGTCACATGGCGAGAGATAGAGCAAGAGAGTGGGGAGTGGTGCCATGCTCTTTTAAACAACAAGCTCAAATGTCAACTAATAGAGCAAGAACTCACTCATTAGCACGGAGAGGGCACAAAGCCTTTCATGAAGGATCCTCTGTCATGACCCAGACACTTGCCACTAGGCCCCTCCTCCAATGTTGGGGCTCAAATTTCAATATAAGATTTGGAGGCTCAACTTACATATGTGGTTTAAAAATAAAAAATAAAATAAAAAAAAAGATTTGGAGGGGAAAAATATCCAAAGTATATCAGATGTTGTCATAAAAGGAATTGTTTTCTTAATTTCCTTTTTCATTTCTTACCTCTAACAATGTCTTTGCATGGAATATTTAGGATATTCCACATATAAGATCATATCATCTGTGAGCAGAGATTATTTTGTTTCTTCCTTTGTAATGAATGCTTATTTTTTAATTTTAATTTTAAAAATTGAGACAGGGTCTTGCTATGTTGCCCAGGCTGGTCTTGAACTCCTAGGCTCAAGCAGTCCTCCTGCCTCAGCCTGCCAAGTAGCTGGGATGACAGGTACGCACTACCATGTCTAGCTAATGAATGCTTTTTAATTCTTTTGTTTTTTTGTTTTTTTGCACAATTTTTCTGGCTAGAACTTCCAGTACTATGTTGAATAGAAGTGGTGAAAGTGGCTGTCCTTTTCTTGTTTCTGATATTAGAAGAAAAGACCTTAGCTTTTTACCACTGAATGTGTTAGCTGTGGGTTTTGTGTTTTATTATGTTGAGGTAGTTTCCTTCTATTACTAGTTTGCTGAGTGTTTTTGTAAATCATGAATGGGTGTTGAATTTTGTCAATACTTTTTCTGTTAGGATTGATATGATCATGGGGCTTTTCTCCTCTGTTTCATTATTTTGGTTTATTACATTGATAAATTTTTGTATATTGAATTACCCTTGCATTCCAGGAATAAATCCCACTTAGTCACGATATATAATCCTTTGAATGTGCTGCTGAATTTGATTTGCTAATATTTTACTGAGAGGGTTTTTTTGTATCAGTGTTCAAAAGGGATTTTGGTCTATAGTTTTCTTTTCTTGTAATATTTTTGTCTGGCATTGGTATCAGCGTAATGCTGGCCTCATAGGAAGAGTTAGGAGTTATTTTCTCTGCTTCCATTTTTTAGATGAATTTGAAAAGGGTTTGTGTTAGTTTTTTAATTGTTTGGTAGAACTTACTGGTGAAACAACCAGGTCTAGGGCTTTTCTTTGATAGGAGGCTTTTTATTACTGATTCAAATGCCTTTGTAGTTATGGGTCTGTTCCGGTTTTCTATTTCTTCATGATTCAGTTTTGGTAGGTTTTTTGTTTCTATGAATTTGTTTCATCTTGGTTGTCCAATTTATTAACATACAATTGTTCACAGCACTCTTTTATAATCCTTTTTATTTCTGTAGCATTGGTAGTAACATCCATATTTTTACCATATTTTCATTTCTGATTTTAGTAATTTGACCCTTTCTCATTTTTCCTTAGTCCATCTAGCTGAAGGTCTGTCAATTTTTAAAATCTTTTTGAAAAACCAACTTTTGGTTTAGGTGATTTTCTCTGTTATTCTATTCTCTATTTTATTTATCTCTGCCATAATCTTTATTATTTTCCTTTTTTCTGTTAGCTTTGGGTTCAGTTTGTTGTTCTTTTTATGCTTCCTTAAGTTTTCAAGTTAGGTTGTTGGTTTGAGATGTTTCTTCTCCTTCTCCTCCTTCTCCTTCTCCTCCTTCTCCTTCTCCTTCTCCTTCTCCTTCTCCTTCTCCTTCTCCTTCTCCTTCTCCTTCTCCTTCTTCTCCTTCTCCTTCTCCTTCTTCTCCTTCTCCTTCTCCTTCTCCTTCTCCTTCTCCTTCTCCTTCTCCTTCTCCTTCTCCTTCTCCTTCTCCTCCTTCTCCTTCTCCTTCTCCTCCTTCTCCTTCTCCTTCTCCTTCTCCTTCTCCTTCTTCTTCTTCTTCTCCTTCTCCTTCTTCTTCTGTTTTTTATAGAGCTGGGGGTGGTCTCACTGTGTTGCCCATGCTGGAGTGCAGTGGCTATTCATAGGTACGATCATAGTGCACTAGGGCCTTGATCTCCTGAGCTCAAGCGATCCTCCTACCTCAGCTTCCAGAGTAGCCAGCACTACAGGCACACACCACTGTGCCTGGCTCTTCTTTTTTGATGTGAGCATTTACAGCTATAAATTCCCCTTTAGCACTCTTTTGCTGTGTCCCAGGTATTTTGTTATGTTGCGTTTTAATTTTCATTCACCTATAAGCATTTTCTAATTGCTTTTGTGATTTCTTCTTTTAGTCATGGGTTGTTTAAGAATGTGTTGTTTAATGTCCACAAATTTAAAAATTTTCCAGTTTTGTTACTGATTTCTAATTTCATCCTGTTGTGCTTGCAGAAGATATTTTGTATGACATCTATGTTTTTAAATCTATTGAGATGCAGTTTGTGGCCTAACACATCATCTTTCCTGGAGAATGTGCCACATATATTTTAGAAGAATGTATATTCGGTTGTTGTTGTTGGGTAAAGTGTTCTGTATATGTGTTAGATGTAGTTGGTTTAATGTATTTCTTTACTCATCTTTTGTCTGATTGTTTTATCTATTATTGAGAATGAAGTATTGAAGTCTTCAATTGTTATTGTAGAACTATTTTACTCAATTCTGTTATTTTTTGCTTCATATATTTTGGTGGTTTGTTATTAGGTATATAGGTATATGTTTATAGGTATATGTATATATTAGGTATATGTTTATAATTGTTATATCTTCTTGGTATATGGAACCTGTTATATAATTTCCTTCTTTGTCTCTTGTTTCTTTCTTTCTTTCTTTTTTTTGAGATGGGGTCTTGCTATGTTGCCCAGGCTAGTCTCAAACTCCTGGGCTCAAGGGATCTTCTGACCTCAGCCTCTTGAGTAGCTGGGATTACAGGTGTACACCATGACACCTGCCCCTTGTTGTCTCTTTTGATTTTAAAGTCTATTTTGTCTGATTATAATATAGCTATTTCTACTCTTTTTGGTTACTTACGTGAAATATCTTTTTCTATCCTTCACTTTTAACCTTTTGTGCCTTTAGACCAAAGGTGAGTTTTTAATAGATATAATGTAGTTGGATCCCATTTTAAAAAATCCATCTGCCAATTGTTGTCTTTTTATTGGGGAGTTTAATCCATTTACATTTAAAGTAGGTATTGACAAGGAGGGACTTCTTGACAAGGAATGACTTCTGTCATTTTGTTATTTTCAATATGCCTTATAGCTTTTTTTTTTTTGACTCATTTCCTGCATTACTATCTTCCTGTGTGCTTAGTTGAGTTTTTGTAGTAAAACGTTTTAATTACTTCCTCATTTCCTCCTATGTGTATTCTTCAGCTGTTTTCATTGTAGTTACCATGGGGATTAAATTTAACATGCTAAACTTATAACACTCTAATTTGAATTTATACCAGTTTAACTTCAATAACATCAAAAGCTCTTCTATACAGCTCTGTCCCCACCCCCTTTCAATTAATGATGTTACAAAATTATATCTTTATTCATTGTGTGTTCAAAAAATAGTCTAATTGTTTTTAAAATGCATTAGTCTCTTAAATCATGTGGAAAACAGAAAGTAGAGTTATAAACCACAGTTACAATAATACTGGCTTTTATAATTCTACATGTATTTATCTTTACATCATCTTCATTTCTTCATATGGCTTCTAGTTACTTTCACATTTCATATCATTTCAACCTAAAGGATTCCTTTTAGTATTTGTTGCAGAGTAGAAATGTTGTAAGAAAGTCCCTCAGGTTTTTTTTTTTTATCTGGGAATGTCTTAATTTTTGCCATATATAGAATTTCTTGTTGACCATTTTTCCTCCAGCACTTTGAATATACCAACATACTGCTTTCTGGCCTTCATAGTTTCTGATAAGAAATCTGCTTATTATTTTATTGGGGATCTTTTATATATGATGAGTTGCTTTTCTCTTGTGCTTTCAAGATTCTGTCTTTGTCTTCTAACAGTTTAATTATAATGTGTCTTTTTGTGGGGAGTTTATCCTACTTGGACCTTATTGAGCTTCTTGAATGTTTATATTCATGTCTTTCCTCAAATTTGGGAAGTTTATAGCCATTATTTTTTTATATAATCTCTCTTCCCCTTTCTTTCTCTCTTCTTCTTCTGGGACCCTTAAAATGAGTAAGTTGGTTTGCTTGATTGTATCCCCCATAGGTCCCATAGACTCTGTTCATGTTTCCGTATTTTTTTTTTTCCTTTTGTTCCTCAGACATGATCATTTCATTTGTCATGTTTCAGATTCATTGATTTATTATTCTGCCTGCTCAAATATGCTTTTGAATCTTTGTAATGAATTTTTAGTAACAATTATTGTCCTTTTTCACTCTAGAATTTTATTTTGGTTTGTTTTTATATTCTTTGTCTCTTTATTGACATTTCCATTTAGTACATGTGGTGCTTGTTTTTCCATTCTTGCGATACTTCACTTAGTAGAATGGGTTCCAGCTCTATCCAGGATAATGATCACCGCTATTTTTTGTGGCTGAGTAGAACTCCATAGTATACATATACCACATTTTATTAATCCACTCATGTATTGGTGCCCACTCGTGTATTGATGGGCACTTGGGCTGTTTCCTTATCTTTGCAATTGTGAACTGTGCTGCTGTAAACATTCGAGTGCAGATGTCTTTTTTATAGAATGTCTTTTGTTCTTTTGGGTAGATGCCCAGTAATGGGATTGCTGGATCAAATGGTGGATCTACTTGTATATCTTTGAGGTATCTCCATATTGCTTTCCACAGAGGTTGCACTAGTTTGCAGTCCCACCAGCACTATATGAGTGTTCCTATCTCTCCGTATTCATATCAACATTTTAGAGACGAAACAGGGCGTGCCATTATTCAAACGAAAATCTAAAGGTATTATATTCTTTTTGATGTTAGAGTAAATGGGGTTATTTTCTTAATTTCCTTTTCAGATAGTTTGTTGTTAGTGTATATATACACAGCTATTTTTGCATGTAGATTTTATATCCTGCCACGTTACTGAATTCGTTTATTAGTTCTAACAATTTTTTTTGTGGAGTCATTAGGATTTTCTGCATGTAAGATCATGCCATCTGCAAACAGATAATTTTACTTCTTCCTTTCTGATTTGGATGCCTTTTATTTTTTTTCTGCCTAGTTACTCTGGCTAGGATTTCTAATACTATATTGAACAGCAGTGGCAAGTGTTGAGTATCCTTGCATTGGTTCAGATGTTAGAGGAAAAGCTTTCAGTTTTTCACCTTTGAGTATGCTGTTAGTTGTCTGTCATATGTGGCTTTAGAAGTTTGTCATTTTAATGAAGTCTAGCTTATTAATTATTTCTTTCATGATCATGCTTTTATTTTATCTGTAATGTCATTTCCATACCCAAGGGCATCTAGGTTCTCTTCCATGTTATCTTCTAGGAGTTTTAAGTTTTGTGTTTTACATTTAGATCTGTGGTCCATTTTCGTCATTTTTTGTGAAGATGATAGGGTCTTTGTCTAGGTTGATTTTTTTTTTTAAACTTGTGTATGTCCAGTTGTTCACCGTGTTTTGAAGAGGCTGTCTTTGCTCCATTGTTTTGCTGTTGCTCCTTTGTCAAAGATCAGTTGACTGTATTTATATGAGTCTATTTCTGGGCTCTCTATTCTGTTCCACTGTTATATTTGTGTGTACTTTGCTACTACCATACTTTCGATTACTGTAGCTTTATATTAAGTCTTGAAGTTAGCTTGTGTCAGTCCTCCAATTTTGTTCTTTTCCTCAATATTGTATTGGCTATTCTGGATCTTTTACCGCTCCATACAAACCTTAGAATCAGTTTCTCAGTTTCCCAAAATAACTTGGGATTTTGAGAGGGGTTAATTTGGATCTATAAAGTTTGGAAGAACTAACATTTTTACAATCTTGTTTTTCTTTTTTTTTTTTTTGGAGACAAGGTCTTTCTTGGAAGATGCTAAAAATTTTTTTATCTTGAATGGGTGTTAGATTTTTTCAGATTCTTTTTTTGACATCTATCGATATGATCATGTGATATTTCTTCATTAGCTTTGATGTGATAAATTCCATTAATTGATTTCCAAATATTGAACCAGCCTTGCACACCTGGGATCAATCTTACTTGGTTGTGCTGTGTAATTCTTTTTATACCTTGCTGAATTCCCAGATCTCATTATTATTTTTTTGTATTTTATTTTTTATTTCTGCATATTATGGGGGTACAAATGTTTAGGTAACTTTGCCCTTGCTGCCCCCACCCCCCGCAGTCAGGGCTTCAAGCATGTCCATCCCCCAGATGGTGCGCATCGCCCTCATTATGTATGTATATACCAATCCCCTCCTCCCCCCTCCCACCTGCCCCACACCCAAAAATGTTATTCTTATATATGCACTTAGGTGTTGATCAGTGAAACCAATTTGCTGGTGAGTACATGTGGTGCTTATTTTTCCATTCTCAGGATACTTCACTTAGTAGAATGGGTTCCAGCTCTATCCAGGAGAATACAAGAGGTGCTATATCACCATTGTTTCTTGTAGCTGAATAGTACTCCATGGTATACATATACCACATTTTATTAATCCATTCATGTATTGATGGACACTTGGGTTGTTTCCACATCTTTGCAATTGTGAATTGTGCTGCTATAAACATTCAAGTGTAGATGTCTTTTTTATAGAATGTCTTTTGTTCTTTTGGGTAGATGCCCAGTAATGGGATTGCTGGATCGAATGGTAAATCTACTTGTATCTCTTTAAGGTATCTCCATATTGCTTTCCACTGAGGTTGCACTAGTTTGCAGTCCCACCAGCAGTGTCTGAGTGTTCCTATCTCTCCACATCCACGCCAACATTTATTGTTTTGTGACTTTTTGATAAAGGCCATTCTCACTGGAAGTAAGTGATATCTCATTGTGGTTTTGATTTGCATTTCCCTGATGATTAGAGATGTTGAGCATTTTTTCATATGTTTCTGGGCCATTATTCTGTCTTCTTTGGAAAAGTTTCTGTTCTTGTCATTTGCCCACTTTTTGATAGGGTTGTTTGATTTTTTTCTTGCTGATTTTCCTGAGTTCTAAATAGATTCTGGTTATCAGCCCTTTACCAGATTTGTAGCATGCAAAAATTTTCTCCCATTCTGTAGGTTGTCTGTTTGCTCTCATGACAGTTTCTTTGGCTGTGCAGAAGCTTTTTAATTTGATCAGGTCCCATTTATTTATTTTGGTTGTTGCTGTGATTGCCTTTGGGGTCTTCTTCATAAATTCTTTGCCTAGGCCAATGTCTATAAGAGTTTTTCCAACATTTTCTTTCTAGAATTCTAATAGTTTCACACCTTAGGTTTAAGTCTGTTACCCAGCATGAGTTGATTTTTTGTGAGAGGTGAAAAGTGTGGATCCTGGTTCAGTCTTCTACATGTGGCTATCCAGTTTTCCCAGCATTGTTTATTGAATAAGGATTCTTTTCTCCAGTGTATGTTTTTGTCTGCCTTGTCAAATATTAGATGGCTATATGAGGATGGTTTAATATCTGGGTTCTCAGTTCTGTTCCACTGGTCAATGTCTGTGTTCTTGTGCCAGTACCAAGCTGTTTTGATTACTATAGACTCGTAATATAGTTTGAAGTCTGGTAAATTGATACCTCCCATTTCATTTTTATTGCCTGGGATTGCTTTTGCTATACGGGGTCTTCTCTGGTTCCATACGAAATGTAAAATTTTTTCTATATCTGTGAAAAATGATGTTAGTATTTTAATAGGGATTGCATTGAATCTGTAGATCACTTTGGGTAGTATAGACATCTTAACAATGTTGATTCTGCCGACCCACGAGCATGGTATGGTTTTCCACCTGTTAACGTCCTCTGCTGTTTCCTTCCTCAGTGTTTCATAGTTCTCCCTGTAGAGGTCTTTTACCTCCTTAGTTAAATATATTCCTAGGTACTTTGTTTTCTTTGTTGCTGTTATGAAGGGAATTGAGTCTTTGATTTGGTTCTCGGTTTGACTGCTATTGGCACATATGAACGCCTCTGATTTGTGTGTTGATTTTGTATCCTGAGACTTTATTGAATTCATTTATCAATTCCAGGAGTCTCTTGGTTGAATCCTTGGGATTTTCTAGATATTATATCATCAGCAAAGAGTGAGTTTGATCTCTTCTGCCCCATTTGGATGCCCTTGATTCTGCTCTCTTGTCTAATTGCTATAGCAAGGACTTCCAGCACTATGTTGAATATAAGTGGAGATAGTGGGCAACATTGCCTGGTTCCACTTCTAAGTGGGAATGCTTTCAGTTTTTCCCCATTCAGTATGATGTTGGCTGTGGGTTTGTCATATATGGCTTGTATCATTTTTAGATAAGCCCCGTCTATGCCTGTTTTGTTAAGCATTCTTATCATAAGAGGGTGTTGAATTTTGTCGAATGCTTTTTCTGCGTCTATTGAGAGGATCATATGGTCTTTGTGTTTGCTTCTATTTATATGGTGAATTGCATTTATAGATTTGTGTATGTTGAACCATCCCTGCACCTCTGGGATGAAGCCCACTTGGTCGTGATGGATTAGTTTCTTGATAAGCACCTGGATTCGGTTTGCTAGGATTTTGTTGAGAATTTTTCCATCTATATTCATAAGGGATATTGGTCTATAGTTTTCTTTTTTTGTTGTGCCCTTTCCTGGTTTTGGTATCAGGGTTATGTTGGCTTCATAAAATGTGTTGGGGAGGATTCCATCCTTCTTGATGTTATGGAATAATTTCTGCAAGATAGGCACCAGTTCTTCTTTGTAGGTATGGTAAAATTTGGGTGTGAATCTTCTGGTCCGGGACTTTTCTTTTTAGGAAGGTTTTTTATTGCTGTTTCAATTTCAGTCCTTGATATTGGTCTGTTCAGGAATTCTATTTCTTCCTGGTTGAGCCTAGGGAGGCTATGTGTTTCTAAAAATTTGTCCATTTCCTCCACATTTTCCAGTTTGTGTGCATAAAGGTTTTTGTAATATTCATAGATTATATCTTGTATCTCCATGGCATCAGTTGTAATTTCTCCTTTTTTATTCCTGATGGAGCTTATTAGAGATTTTTCGTTTCTGCTTTTCATTAGTCTAGCCGAAGGTGTGTCAATTTTGTTTATTTTTTCAAAGAACTAACTTTTTGTTTTATTAATTTTCCGTATAGGTTTTCTTGTTGTCAATTTGTTTAGTTTTGATTTGATCTTATTAATTTCACTTCTTCTGCTGGATTTGGGGTCGGTCTGTTCTTGTTTTTCCAGCTCTTTGAGTCGATTCATTAGGTAGTCTATTTGTGATCTTTCTGTCTTTTGGATATAGGCATTTATGGAAATAAACTTTCCTCTCAGGACTGCTTTGGCTGTGTCCCACAGATTTTGGTAACTTGTGTGTCCTTTGTCATTTAGTTCAAAGAATCTTTTGATTTCCATCTTGATTTCCTCATTTATGAAGTAATCGCTCAGCAGAAGGTTGTTTAGTTTCTATGACTTTGTGTGGAAATGAGAGTTTCTGTTACGGCTGATTTCTACTTTTATTCCACTGTGATCTGAGAAGATACATGGTATGATTTCTATTTTTTTAAATTTTTTGAGACATGCTTTTTGTCCTAGGATATGGTCAATCATAGAGAATGTCCCATGAGCTGATGAGAAGAACGTATATTCAGTGGTTTGGGGGTAGAATGTTCTGTAAATGTCAGTCAAGCCCATTTGTTCTAGAGTTCTGTTTAAGTCCATTATTTCTTTGTTAATTTTCTGTTTGGAGGATCTGTCCTGTGCTGTCAGCAGGGTGTTGAAGTTTCAGGCTATTATGGTATTGCTGTTTGTCAAGTAGAGTTTGCTTTATGAATCTGGGTGCACCTAAGTTGGGTGCATACATATTTAGAATTGTTATGTCTTCTTGTTGAACTGTACCCTTCACTAGTATATAGTGACCCTCTTTGTCTTTCATTACTTTTGTTGATTTAAAAACTAAGTTATCTGAAATCACAACCGCCACACCAGCCTTCTTTTGGCTTCTGTTTGCTTGAAATATTGATTTCCACCCCTTTACCTTGAGTCTAAATGCATCCTTGCAGATTAGATGTGTTTCCTGAAGACAGCACATACTTGGCTTGTATTTTTTTTATCCATTCGGCCAGCCTATGTCTCTTGAGTGGGGAGTTGAAGCCATTCACATTTATCAAGAGAACTGATACGTGGAGCAATTCTCTGTCCATCCTATTGGGTTGAACTGTATTGTTTTATTTTCTCTGTTGAGCCATTGTGGTATCTGGCCTTTGATCTTTAACTTTTGAGTGGTTTTACATTCATGAGTGTTTCTTGTGTTGATCTGTGTGTAACTCTGTTTTTAGTACTTCTTGGAGGGCTGGTCTTGTTTCTGCTGAGAAGTCTGGTGTTATTCAGATGAGCCTTCCTTTGTATGTTACTTGTTTCTTTTGCCTTACAGCTCATAGAAGGTCCTCTTTAGTGGATATTTTGGTCAGTCTGAGGACTGCATGTCATGGTGTCTTCCTGTTTGCTTTGAATCTCCCAGGGGTCCTTGGAGCTTCTTGTACCTGGATATCTAGATTTTCAGCAAGGCCAGGGAAATTTTCCTCTCTTATATCTTCAAATAGCTTATCCAAACCTTGCGTGTTTTCTTCTTCACCCTCAGGGATGCTCATAACTCTCACGTTAGACTTCTTCATATGATCCCACATTTCTTGTATGCTTTGCTCTTTTCTCTTATTTCTGTACTCTATCTCTGTGACTGACTTATTTAATTGGAAGGTGTTATCTTCAATCCCTAAGATTCTCTCTTGTGTTTGATCTACCCTGTTCTTGAGGCTTTCCACTGTGTTTTGTAGTTCCTTGAATAAATTCTTCATTTCCAGGAGTTCAGTTAGATTTTTCTTTAATATTTCAATTTCTTTAGTGAATTTTTCTTCCAAGTCCTGGATTTTTTTTTGTCCTTTCTTTGTGTTGGTTATCCAGAGCTCATATTTTGCTGAGTATTTTTGCATCTATGCTCATGGGAGGTATTGATCTGTAGTTTTCTTAGCTTGGAATATCTTTGTCTGTTTTTGGTATTATGGCAGTCCTGGCTTCATAGGATGAATTAGGAAGTGTTCCCTCTGCTGCTATCTTTTTGAAGAGATAGTAAAGAATTGGTGTCATTTCATCACAAATGTTTTGTAGAATTCACCAGTGAACCCCTCTGAGCCTTGTGTTGTTTGTTTTGTGTTTATTAATCACTGATTTATTTTTTATTACATACAGGTCTATTTAGATTGTCTATTTCTTCTTGTGTCAAGTTTGGCTGGTAATTTTTTTTTTAAGGAATTGGTACATTTCATCTAGGTTATCAAATTTGTGGGCATAAAGTTGTTCATAATATTCCTTCATTATTATTTTATTCTTTTGTTGTTTATGGTTTCTAGAGTGATGCCCCCTCTTTCATTTGTGAAATTAGTAATTTGTATGCTTTTTATTTTTAGTTAGCCTTTCTGGAGGCCTATTGATTTTATCGATTTATTAAAAAAGGCAGCTTTTGGTTTTGTTGATTTTATCAGTGTCCTGTTTTTAATTTCTTTCATTTCTGCTTTAATTTTTATTATGTCTTTTTATTTCTCCATAATCTGGAATTGATTTTCTCTTCTTTTTGTGGTTTCCTATGATGGAAGCTTAGAGTACTCATTTTAGAGCTTTCTTCTTTTCTAATAGAGATATTTACAGTTTAATAAGGAAAACTAAAGAGTTTTTATGTCACCTTCATTCATTCCTCCTCTGATGCTCTTTCTTTACGTGGATCTGAGTTTCTCACCTATATCATTTGCCATCTTTCTAAAGCACTTCTAACTTTTCTTGCAAGGCTGGATGGCAACAGATTTCTGCATTTTTTTGTTTGTCTGTGGATGTCTTTATTTCTCCTTCACTTTTGAAGGATGTTTTCAGAGGAAGCAGAGTTTTAGGCTGGTAGGTTTTTTTTTTTTTTTTTCCCCTCTGAACACTTAAAGGATTTCACTCCACACTATTGTTGCTTGCAGGGTTTCTGAGGAAAAGTCTCAGATGTAATTTTCATCTTTGCGTAATTAAGGATTTTTACCCCTCTGGCTTTTACGAAGATTTAAAAAAAACTTTGATTTTTTTGCAGTGTAGTATGATGTGCTAAGGTGTTATTTTTTGGGCATTTTATCCTGCTTGGTGTTCTTTGAACTTCCTTGTCTGTTGTTTAGTGCCTGACATTAATTTGGGGAAATTCTCAGGCATTATTCCTTCACATATTTCTTATGTTTCTTTCTTCTCCCCATAGTAGAACTATACCTTTTGTAGTTTTCCCAAAGTTATTCAATATTATGTTTTTTCCAGGTTTTTTTCCTTTCTTACTTGCCTGTTTTGGAAATTTCTCTTAGTATATACTCAGATTCAAAGATTTTTCCTTTCCCATGTCCAGTCTACTAGTGCAGCAGTCTCCAACTTTTTTTGCACCAGGGACCGGTTTCATGGAAGGGTGGGGGGAGGAGGCAGAGCTCAGGTGGTGATGCAAGTGATGGCAAAGGGAGTGGTTGTAAATACAGATGAAGCTTCTAGTGAGCCCATCAAAGGCATTGTTCATTTCTGTTACAGTGTTTTGATCTCTAGTATTTCTTTTTGATTTTCTTCACTGATTCTGTTACTTTCCCTCCTTGGAGTTATCCATTATCCAAATAGGTTTGAATTCTTCCAGTCTAAGTTTTTATATTTTATTTCTTATGTATACATTTATATGTTATAGTATGTTTTGTATTTATAAATTTTATTACTAGTAACATTATGCTTATCATTCCAAAACTGGTTTGTTTTCCACTCAACCTTATATTTTAGGTATTATCTAGTACCTTAGATTTTTAACTTATTTTCTCTGTAGTTAGAATTTGTTACCGTACTTCATACTTTATTTTGTACTTACCTTTTGATATATGAACCATGCTTGAAATATATTAAAAATTAGCTTTGGCTTATGATTGTCTGATTACACATAGGTTGGATTATCATGGTACTTGTGTTGTTGGAGTTTTACTTTTTAAACCTCTTTAACTTATTTAATATTTGTGTAGTATTACTCTTTTGCTCATTTTTCATTTGCATAATCCTACAGTGTTGATATCCTGGGTTTTTTTTCCCCCAAAGACACATGGGAATTTTAAGATAGAATGGGGAGGAGAAGTTATTTCTCAAATCTGAGTTCAGAATTTTTTTCACTACTCACATCATACAGTCTGCCATATGGGAATGTATTTGTAACCTATTGGATTTTTATTTCAAGTATGATACAATTCTATTTTGCAGGGGTTTACAACCAAGTAAGAAAGTAGATAACAATTCTGCAAAGCAGTCTGCACGTGCTAAAGAAAAGCGAAGAGATGATGATGGCATTTCTGTTTTAATGTCTGATACTCAGCCTAAAGGTTTGTGAACCTTAGAACACTGTTGGGATTTGAATTTTTGTTATCACATTTATAATCATTTTTATATTATAAATAAATAATTTTATTTCATCTTATTTTGAAAATAAGTAAAGAGAGATTAATTTTCAAGATGAAGAAAATTGCTAAACCTACTATTTATGTACTGTAGTACATATTTCTTGATTAATTTACTAATCCTAAATGTTAAGTTTACTAATCCCCAAAGTTAAATTTCTTTATATTTTAGTTTTTTGTGGGGGCTAGAGCATATAGCTATAAAGTTACAATGTTTAGCTATTTCTAAGTGTTATTTCCATGGATATTGATATTATTGCTAACTAGGTCTTTATTATTAGCTTCCCACTGTCTTTCCTCCTACCATGAAATACATTCTCTGTTCATTAGAATTTCTCTCAACTCAAGGAGGAGGCCAAAACAAGCCACTAATAGCAAATTTGAAGGTAAATACATGCAAGATTTCTGAAAATGTTTTGTAGGCCTCCTTGCATATAGGGTTAATGATTTGACTTTTCTCCTTTTGTCTCTCTTTCATGATTTAAAAATATTTTACCAAAACTTGTCGAAAAATTACCACATTATTCATTTATGAAACTAACACCTTCAGGGGTCTCAAGGATTATAGATATACCTTCAAGCAAGTTTAGGTATTTTACTTTCTGAATGATTTTGTAGGTTATTCACAAGAAAAAAAGCTCTTTAATGACACTATATAAAAATTCGTTGCATTTTATTTGGAACACAGTTATTTAAATATTCTTTTAGTAGCCTTTTTCATAGAAAAGAAGTTGTTAATGGAAACTGGAGTAATAACTTTTATATGTGTAAGAAACCAGCTGAAACTCATATGAGGGCAGTCTTTGGGGAAAGTGCTGTGACTTTTTTTTTTTTTTTTTAAATGAATTGTACTTTTCCCAGAAATAATTACAGTTGGTTCTCTGTATCCATGGGTTCCACATTTGTGGATTCAAGCAACCACTGATGAAAAATATTTGGGGAAAAAAATACAAAATAACAATACAACAACAACAATCTAGTATAATAACTATTTACATAGCATTTACATTGTGTTAGGTATTATAAATAATCTAGAAATGATATGAGGTGTACGGGAGAATGTACATAGTTATATGCAAATACTACACTGTTAAGAGACTTGAGGATCTGTGGATTTTGGTATGCTGGGTGTCCTGGAACAATCCCTTGCAGATACTGAGGGATGACTGTATGTTTCATTACCAAATAAAATTATAAGTATTTGTACAAGTGGGCTCAGTTCAGATACTATTAAAACAATCCTTAGACTCACATTCCACTGCTTTCCTGGGGAGAGTAGGAATATTTGAATAAAAAGCTGTCTGGTTTGTGCCTATGAATCCTAACTCAGTATTACAGTGGAATTTTAGATGTGCATCAGGGAAAATTTCATAATAAAAGAAACACTTTATATTTTAGTATCCCTGAAGGTACTACTGATAAGTAAAGTATTTTCAAGAAAATTAGCTATTGAACCTTTACTGAAGATCACAATGTTTGTTCACTTATAGATAGTTGTGTCTAATACCAGTTGTTTAATGTAAACCCATAAATTAATGGAAATTATGAATTAAATACTAGGCGTACCATCCTTTTTGTAGTATATCAAGTTTGTTCTGTGGAATTTGATTTTACCAAAATAATATGTTAGAAATATTTAATATTCTTTTGTTTATAGGATTTTGACACCTCTTTAATTTTATGTAGTAGTAATATTTGCAGATTAAGTTGTTTATATTATACAGGTAGAATCCTATTTTTACAATGTCTAGCTCTTTATAATAAAGTTATTCCTGTTTCCCATGAGATAAGCTTGACTGTTAGGCAAATAATAAATTGTTTGAAGGAAAACTCCTGTATCATTGAGTTTTTCTCAAGCCCCTTTCTGTTCACTTTCATCATTTGTCTGTAGTATTTGTGTCTAGAAATTATAAGTAGATGCATTATTTATATTTAGAAATTGTATTTGACTACAGTTTATAGTATTGCAAATAAAATTTAATGGGCTTTTTGAAATATTGTATTGATGATATTGAGGGAGTTTTATTTTCCTGAGAGAGAGAGGATAGTGTTTTCTTTGGAAATGGAAAGGCAATTGGCTCTCTTGGAGTTTTTGCCTTTAATCTTGTCCTAGTGCCTTCCTTTTAAGCAACAGCAAAGACAAATTGTCATGAATGTTAGTTATTAGGAGTCATTGAAGCTAGAGTTAAGAGCAAGAATAGTTTGAAGAAAAAGTATGAGGTGTTGAAGAACTTTCATTGAATGGAGAGGTCAGACCAATCAGTTTTAGATTAATTATAAGTTGTGAATTAAAGGAAACTGCTTTGTGACTTGCTGTCTATACATTTTAAGTTGGTACTTGTATGGTATAGATTCAGAAAGCAAAATGATTGAGGATAACTTTCAGTTATTTAGGTAGAACCTTTTAGAAGATATTCTTGTATAGTACATTTATTTGATAACTGAAATACTAAGCATTTTTAGTAATAATTGGCATGGGTTTCAAAATGATGCCTGGTTGACTTAAGAACATACTTATTTTTCTTTGGAGTGTTGGGTTTATTGGAAACTTAAAATGACAGGGTCTTTTTCTTATTAAAAAGAAAAAACATTTTCTTCTAGAATTCTTATAGTTTCACGCCTTAGGTTTAAGTCTGTAACATTCTGAAATAAAAATATATGTATATTAAAAAAAGAAAAAAAAGAAAAAACAAACTGTCAAGAAAATTGATAGCCTTGTGAATGATCATATATTACAGTCAACTGCTGAGGATATGTGTTTAGACTCCTTTTTAAGAGTAGCAATGAACATTCTACTCATTATATAGTCCCTTTCCATTTAAAAATACATATTTATGTAACTTACATTTTAAGAAAAACTAGTTTATGAAATCACATGAATTAGCAAATCTTTTTTTAAGACATGAATTTTCCAAATTTTATTAAGATTTTTTGGTGTTACAGCCCAGTGCATTTATAGCAAATGGAAAGACATGGTTTGGTTGCTTTGCTGTTGTTGCTCTCAAAAAGGATAATCCTTGTTTATGTATGGCTCTTACTTTACATCTATTGTATGATGAACATTTACTTTGTGTACACAGATTAAAATAGGGTATGCCTTTACATTTATCCATTGTCAATGTGAGAATTTAACAGTAGACTTTTGTTTTAATGAGTTTTGGAAGTAGTATAGCAAGTTCAATGATGTTTCTTCAAGCTCTTCTTGAAGGGGTTGTTTCTGTACTTTTTGGCAACATTTATACCTCTTTTGTTTTTTCAGACCTTAACAATGGAAGTAGAGGTTGTGGTCATCTTGAACAGGGTAGTAGAAACAAGGATGTTACATGTTCTGACTCAAAAATGGAACCTACTCAGATTTCCAGGAAGACAAAGAAAAAGCTTAGAAGTAATTTACCTGATTCTTGTAATTCTACTTCTTCTTTGGATATGTCAACAGAACATATAGTAAGTAGAGGTGTTTAGATGTCATAGGAAATAATTTTGTGCTATGATAAAAATGAGTTGACTGTGGCCAAATAATGTTACCCTAGCTTTCTGCTTTTGTGATCAGATTTCTGTCTTTCTTTTTTGGTTTTTGTGAGCTTTATTTATTGATTGATTGATTGATTCAGGGTCTCACTCTGTAGCCCAGGCTAAAGTGCCATGGCGTCAAGCCTAGCTCACAGCAATCTCAAACTCCTGGGCTCAAGCAATCCTCCTGTCTCAGCCTCCTGAGTAGCTGGGACTACAGGCAAGTGCCACGATGCCTGCTTAATTTTTCTATTTTTAGTAGAGATATGGTCTTGCTCTTGCTCAACCTGGTTTTGAACTCCTGATCTTAAGCAGTCCACCTCCGTTAGCCTCCCAGAGTGCTAGGATTACAGGTGTGAGCCACCGCGCCTGGCCTGTTAGCTTTATTTTTAAAAAATGTTTTAAGTGTAACTTTTCTCAGTAATACAGTTATTGGAACAAATTTCAAATGTTTAACATGAGTAAAAAGTTAAAATTGCTTTTTCTCCAATACCACTCTTTCCTTAGCAGTTTGGTGTACATCTTTCAGACTTGTTTTATTTTCTTTTTCCTTATTTTAACTGAATACTATTCATACTGTCCAGTCACTTGTTTTTTTCATTGACTCTGTAAAATTATTATCAGATTTATTTTTTCAATAGTAAATTACTGTTGAAAAGAATTACTGTTTCAAAAGTAATTCTTTACGCTTCTACTTATCTAGAGTTTAGGCAATCTGTTATAAGTAAGAATTATACATTACCTATTTTTCAAAGACGTAGCATGCAATTAGCAATAAAACTGTAAGATAGCTTTTCAATTCTTATAATTCACAAGCCATTTCAGGACCTTGTAGTGCCTTTGGGTTATAATTATAAACATGATTTAGTTATACAGTAATGGAGATGCTGAAGATAATAGTTGGTTTTCATAATTTTTAATGTTACCCTGTTAAGTTTTCAATTTTTTGCTTTTGTTACTAACGTAATTGTTCACATGGCCTTATTACTTTTGCAAAATAAAAATGTTAAAAAAAAACCCTCATTCTGAAGTCGATGTAGATCATGGAAGGCCATATCAACCACTTGTAAAGTTGGGAATCTCACCCTTTAAAAAATTATTTAGGCATCGGATTGGACAGATCAATTCCTACATCTTTATACTTGGGAGACACTGGCAAGCATAATGTAGTATAATTGTGTAGTTTTCTATCCATGTAGTTATAGAAATGATATATTTCTACCTTTATTTTTTTTAGTTTAAATCTCAAAAATATGGTATAAGTAAGCCAAATTTTAAAAAATGCTTTTTTTCTATGTGCTTTCGTTCAGAAAGGACAAGAAAAGGACTTAACAGTATCCACTGAGTTTGAAAAGTCAAGTGAAAACTATCACCAGGACCCAAAACTGCTTGAAGAAATTACACCTAAACGTATAGAAAGTGATTTTACTGAACTACCCTCACTTAATAGTCAGGAGTTGGCTTTGAGTGCTCCCCCTAAAAGTGCCTCTGTCTGTTCAATCACGGAAACTTTTGAGACCTCTATTTTCAGTGATACTGTGGGGATTTCTTCTCCAGTTGAGAAGGATGAGAATGAGTTGAATGCAATAGAAAAGCCTATTCTAAGTGGGCACACTGAAGGGAACCAATCATTGATCTCTGCTGAACCAAGTAAGTAACAGGAGGATTATAAAGGCACTTGATTTTCTCTGCTTTACTTAGTTGTTTTTTTTCTCCTGTTGAACAAATTTTGCTTAGGAAATATGCTGTTTATGACTGTGAAAGACATTAACTGTAGGAAAAAAGACTTGGGGTTTTGGGATTTCCTTCATGAATCTTATAATATTTATTTAGGTAAACTAATGGAATACTTGGAAGAAGAAATTAATTTTTCTTTGATTAGTACACTGATAATCCAACTCAGTAGTTTTAAAATAGTTTCTCTAAGGACCATTATTATTTTCAATTGGTTGATGAAGCTGAAGTATGGAGAATTTGAGTGCCACCTAACTATTATTCATTTTGATTTAATCACTTTCTGAATAGTTGATGTAGTCACATGTACAAAAAGTTCAAAAGGTTCGAAAGGATATATGTATAGGGAATAGTCTCCCACATCTTCCCCTAGCTATCCATTTTCCCCTCCAGAAGCAACTAATGTAACAGGATTTAAAGTACAATTTAGAGTGCTGGCACAATCCATTGTTAGAACTAGAACTTGTGTCTAAGACCTCCTCATGGCTTTATCCATTTTTAAAGGTCTTTATTCTCCAGAAAGTAAGGTTGCAGATAAATGTCGAATAATAACACTGATATGGGAACATTGTATATAACTAGTATAAATTAGATAATGAACAATAGATAAGTTTCTAAATTGAACAAATTTAGATGATTAAACTTAATGGGATTATTAAAGATATATTGCAGTAATTAGAAAGTTCTTTTTGATATGTGATTATTGTAACATATTTAAAATATATTTTTCCCTTTTAGTTGTTGTTTCCAGTGATGAAGAAGGACCCATTGAACATAAAAATTCAGAAATTCTTAAATTACAGCCTAAGCAAGATCATGAAATCACTAATGAAAATGAGAGTACTTCTGAATCAGCATTGTCAGAACTACCACTGGTTACATGTGAATCTGTACAGGTAATTTATTTCTGCCTTCTCACAGATTAACAGTGAAATATATACTATTGGCTAATGACTGTTATTTGTTTTATCAATAGGAATATTATAATAAAGATTACAAATTTTATTAGTTTGAATTTTGAGACAACTTTTATGCTAGTTTGATGTATGTAATTATTTTTATTTTGAAATGAAAGGATTATACCATTTTTTTCTGGTCACATATTTTTTCAGTCTATTCTATGACTTGAATAGTTTTCTTTTTTTTTTAATGGTTCTCATTGGACATTTAACTATTTTATCAAAACATTTTCTAGAATTAAACAGTTTCCAATATTTGTCTGTCTGGTCTTGGAGTACTATGGCTACTTGGAATTACTCCTTTTCCTCATGTATCAGAAGGCAGTATGATATAGAGGAAAGAACATGGTTTCTGAAGATATATAGACCTGTGTTCACATCCTGGCTCTGCCATTTGGGCAAGGCATTTAACTTCCTTAAGCTTGAAATTCCCCATATGTTAAATGAGGATTATAGCACCTACCTCACAAGATTATTTTGAGTATTAAATGAAATAACATATGAAAGCATTTATAACAGTGTCAGAAACCTATCAAGTTTGGTAAGTCCTTTGTCTCTTCCTTTTTATAGAAAATAATAAGTGGAAGTGTCAACGTCAGCCAGTTAATTCAGTCCTTTGAAGAGTGTAGGTTCAAGATAAAATTCAAATCATTTATTGTCTGTACTCTTTCTTGTTATTAGCCTCTGATTATTCTATTTGTAAGAAATGTTTATCAGTGACCATCAGTGCAGAGTTATGGTAAAATTCTATTGATTTTTTTTTTTGAATAATGTCAGAAGCTGTTATTTTGCAGAGTATAATGAACAGTTTGATCAGATCTATGCAAAAAGTTTTATCTGATTATTATTTCATGAGTATTTCTTTTGCATTTAGCGCTCAATACAGAAATCACCTCAGCACATCTGTTTTGAATTTCTGATAAAGTGAAACCATTCTTGCCAGATTGGGTCAACTGGCTTAGTTGTGTTTATAATTAAAGGTATCATTGTTGATGATGAATTTAAACTTGTAGAAGAATTTTGGTTGCATTGGCAGCACATAAACTGACAAAGCAGTATGAAATGATCATATGATAATAAAATAACATCTCTCGTGGAACAGAATTCATGATCACAACCAAGCAGCAAATACTGTGGAGATCTACCAAGACATATGAGGCAGAATGCCACATCTCCATGCCCTTGTTTCCTATTTTAAATGAGTTATGAGAAACATGGATTGGTCATTTTTAGGAGGCAGTTAATCTTTATAAAATGTGAGGCCCCGTAAAAAATTATTTCTAAACCAACCTCTCCTTTTATCATTAAAAAATATCAGTTATTTGTCTGATTCATTGGAGCCACTTGTAGTTGATTTGATTCCCTTTTTTACTTAGGGGATAAGAAGATAGTATACTAAACAATAAAAGATGAGAATGACAAGGAAATTCAATTAAGCAGGTAAATGGCCTTGTGAGCTGGGTTAAAAATGAGTATGATGAATGTTTTAGATGAGGAGTAATCACATTTGCTAGAAGTAGGAGGGGAGTGAGTTCACATGCATAATAATTGCTGTAGTGATAATTTGGTCATTTGTGACATTAGGGTTAAAGAAGGATAATGTGCAGAGTCTCTAGGCAAATGTGGAGTTGAAAAAGTCACCTGAAAACAGTGTGAAATTCAGAAGAGATTGTGGGAAACAATTGCTGCTGATATTGCCTGGTTGTCTGTGTTATAATTTAAATGCAAAGTTATGTAGTTGTTTGAGTGGAGGAAGTGGGATGATTTTTGAAGTTCTAGGCAAGTATAAACCATTTCTGGTTGGCTATCTTCAAACATAGAGTATAGTAAAGCATATAGATTTGATATAATAGATGGTTCTTAGGTGCTTATATCTCTTTATTGCTCTTTAAAAGTGCAATAGCAAGAACATTATTTTGGTCAATGGAAGCAATCTTATATGATTGAAATAACACTTGACCTGGCGACAGAAACCTGGGTTTGAATCTTAGTTTTGCTTCTTACAAATTGTATGACCTTGGGCAAATCACTTAACCAATCCAAACATCTGTTAACTTTATTTATGAAATATGGGGGGAAAAAACCTACCCATAGGGGAGTTGTGGAGATTAAAAGAGATAATATTTAAAAACTCATTTTAAACTAAAGCACTATATAAATCTAAATTTATTTTTGTTGAATTAAAAATATGAGTAAAGCCTATTAGAGAATATTGAATGTGAAACCATTTTGGATTAATTTTGGATTCAACTATTTAGCATAATTTTCTCAAGGGAAATCATATACTTCTTCAGGAAAAAAATCTGGATAGTTATTTCTTTACAGTAAGAACAGTATAAAATCCTTCAAAAATTAATTAGTACAATTTAATGAAGAATTTATGAAAAATCATTTTCAACATTTATATAATACTTTGGGTTATATGCATTTTATAATTTATTCTTTGTTAGGCATCATCTGAATCATGTCCATATAATCCTGTCATGGAAAACATTTCCTGTACTATGCCTAGTAATGAGATGGATCTCCAACTGGATTTTATATTTACTTCTGTCTATATTGGTAAAATAAAAGGAGCTTCTAAAGGTTGTGTTACAGTAAGTATATTTAAAAAAATTTTTTCTTTTAGTTTTGTATCTTGGACAAGGCATTTTCACATTTTTTTCCTGTTTTATGTAGTGTAAATGAAAATATAATTGAGAATAATTTTATGTGGAACACTTTGGATATTTTGAAAGTTATTATACCTACTTTGAAATGTGTCTTTGATTGCCCACTCCCAAAATCCTACTTGATCTGACTACTTTGATGAAAATTATGGATGAAAAAAAAAATCACATGTGGTACTGATACGCTTTGGGCTCTAAAAGTTACTTGACAGTAAATTTTTTTCAGGTTGTAGTTTGGAGTACGAAGAAGAAATCTCATTTTGCTGGTTTAAATTGTTGTAAACTGACTTCACCAAATTCCAAAATTTGTCATTTAAGGATGTCCAGGAATTGATCCTAATCTATTTTTTACCTTTTTTTAGTATTTCTCCTCATATTGTATATATGAAAGGCAGACTGGATCAGTTTTCTATATTTTCTCACCATTTCTGCCTCTTAAAATTGTCTTTTAAGGTTTATCTGAAATGCTACCTTTTCTAGGAAACCTTCCCTGATCCCTCCTTTTCAGGCAAAATTAACTTCTCTCTTTACTGTGTACTTACAGCACTTCATTTGTACATTTGTTTTAAGATTTATGGGTTTTATAATTACTTATATTCTTGCCTAAACCTTTCTGTTAACCTTCAAACTTCTTATGGTGAAGAGCCATGCTTTTATTTATATATTTTTATACCTTCCATAAATGGCTCAGTTTTAAGTAGGCATTTATAAATGTTGAATTGACTATCTCTGATTGTAACTCAGGTATTTTTCTAGCAGTTTTATTAATATTTCTCTATGTTAGGATAGGGCAGAGAATATAAAAATAGTAAGACATGGTTTTTGCTTTCAAGGAACTTTTAGTCTAATAGAAGAGACAGACATGTAAATAGATATTTACATTATGGTAAAATGTACAGTGGAAATATGTAGAAAGGTGCATATGGGAATGGATACTTATAAACATCCGGAGGAATCAGGGAAGGCTTCACAGAGAAGACAGCATACGATTTAAGACATGAAGTAGATGTTTACTTGGTGACCATGCAGGGTAAGACCTAATCCTGATAGAGCAAATATCATGTACAAATCTGGCAAATTCTGGGAACTGCAAATAATGGTAGCTTGTGATATAGTCAAAATTGCTCTGATTAAAAGCTCAAGAATGATTTGGTTTAAAATTAATGTTTCTTGGCCACTGGTTTTCAAATATTATTTGGGATGCCTGGGGAGATTTTACAATTTTTTTTCTTTAAGGAATTTTGTCAGTTTTTTAGAATTTTGTCCCCCATTTTGCTTTTTTTTATTTTAAATTTAGGTTCAACCAATTATTCCTGTTGATTTCTCTGTAATGACCAAAAAATTGGCTAGCCTAACTGTATGACAATAATTGATTAACCAGGGGAGATCTTAATTTATTGTCTCATGTTTGCTGGAACATTTCTTTTTTTTTTTTCTTTTTCACATATAGTCAGATAGGAGAAGGAACATTTCTTGTAATTAAAATAAAAACTCTAAATGTTTAATTATAGTAAAATGACTTAGTAAATCACAGTAAATATGCACACGTGGACCAAGGCTGAGAAGAATGCTACAAAAAGTAAGACAGTTATGTTATGAAGGAGAGAACATAAGCAGTTTAAAAATTAAAAAATTGTAATGATAACATAAAAAGGGAAAAGGGTAAAAGTGTTAAACATTTCATATTTTTCAGAAGACTTTTTATATGTATTCTTCTTCAGAGTTCAGGATGTCCTATAACAGAAATTAAAAACTTTTTTGGTGGGTAAATACGTTATAGAATTAAATTTACTTATTCTCTCAACATTCACTGAGTGGCAACCATATGTTAGACATTGCTGTAGACACTGGACATTTTGTTTTAACTCTCATGATAGTTACAATTTAGCTGAATTAGAAAAATACCTGTGATCAGAAACTATTACATAAATTAGAACCATTTTCCTATAGTTGGACATTTAAGTTTTTTTTTTTTTCTTTAGGAGACAGGGTCTTACTCTGTCACCCAGGCTGGAGTGTGGTGGCATGATCATAGCTCTCTGCAACCCCAAACACTGGGGCTCAAGTGATCCTCCTGACTACAGGCACACACCAACACACCCAACTAATTTTTTTATATTTTATAGAGACAGGGTCTCACTATGTTGCCAGGCTGTTCTTAAACGCCTGGCCTGAAGCAATTTTTCTACCTCCTCAGCCTCCCATAGTGCTGGGATTACGGGCATGAGCCACTGCACCTGGCCTTGTTACGGAGAATGCTGCAACAGATATGAACATTTTCCTTTTTCTTTTTTTTTTCCCCAATAGATTTAGGGGTACAGTTACTTTTTGTTACATGAGTGAATTGTATAATGGTGAAGTCAGGGCTTTTAGTGTAGCTGTCACCAGAATTATGTGCATTGTTCCCAATAAGTACTTGCTGATTCCTTACCCTCCTTCCACCCTCCACTTTTCTCAGTTTCTAATGTCCATTATAACAAATTATGGCCATATATACCCATCATTTAGCTCCCATTTATAAGTGAGAACATGAGATACTTGTTTTTCCATTCCTGAAATACTTCACGTAGGATGATGGTCTCTAGTTTCATCCAAGTTGTTAGAAAAGACATTATTTCATTATTTTTTATGGATGAGTTGTATTCCGTGCTCTGTGTGTGTGTGTGTGTGTGTGTGTGTGTGTGTGTGTATACACAGAATTGTGTATATCTCAGAATTGCACAAGCTGCAGCACCCAGGGGTCGGAAGCCAGCGAAACCCATGTGTGCCTTCTCTGGGAAGCAGAGCTGCAGAGCTGCTTTCTGGCATGTAGGCAGTTCTCACACCCATCTGGGAACCCCTGGTGGGATGGAAGGGCAGGCGGGGTGGAGGGGCCCTCCTGCAGCTCAGGTTACAGTCTGTGAGGAAAGCATGGCTCCCCAGGGCTCGCTTGCCTGTCGCCTCCCCACCTGCAGGTGCTTCCTCCTGTACCTCTGATCCAGCAGAGTGGGCCTCCCTTTTCCGTCTTCTTTGCTTTCAGTGCCTCCTGCTGCTGCTTTGTTGATTCCCAATGCTCTCTCCCAGACAGTGCCCCTGAAGGTGAATATCTACTCACCTGCTTTTTTTTTTTTTGAGACCGAGTCTCACTCTTTTTGCCTGGACTAGAGTACCATGGCGTCAGCCTAGCTCACAGCAACCTCAAACTCCTGGGCTCAAGCGATCCTCCTGCCTCAGCCTCCCGAGTAGCTGGGACTACAAGCATGCGCCACCATGCCCGGCTAATTTTTTCTCTATATGTGTATATTTTTAGTTGTCCAGATAATTTCTTTCTACTTTTTAGTAGAGACGGCGTCTTGCTCTTGCTCAGGCTGGTCTCGAAGTCCTGAGCTCAAACGATCTGCCCGCCTCAGCCTCCCAGAGTGCTAGGATTACAGGTGTGAGCCACCGTGCCCGGCCTTACTCATCTGCTTTTTGATCCTCTCTGTGAGAGCAGCATATGCTGGCTGCTTCTAGGCCGCCATCTTGGCCCCTCAACTCAACATTTTATTTTTTATTATAAAATCTTTGTTGATAGTAGGAAAAATGTTTATACTATATTCGGAGAACTGTATTAGCTATTGTAAGAATTTATAAAATAGCTATTATGGTTAACTTTATTCCTAAGTTTAAATAGATATACTATGATTTCAGAGAACTAGGTTTACCTTGCTGCTGCAAAAACATTGTTCTTACTTTCTTAACTAGATGTTAAATTTTTGCTGGGAATAGGGTTTTAACTCTGGTGTGGTAACATGTTGGTTTAGTCATCCTTCAAAGGTGTAAATGAATACCAGATCCTTGCCAAGTAGAAAAGTTTGATAGGACCAGAGTACTTGGGGGGCGGGTGGGGAATGAGAGTATAGTATAGAAAGTGTAGGCTATGGACATATAGATGCGCTACTTCTACTTCATAATTTTGTAGTAATGGCTGTAAACTCTGAAAAGCAAACACCTCTTACATTTATTTTCCAGGACTAGTTATTTACATTTGCAAAGATGTATTTTGTGATATTAAAGACCCTGTGATACACGCCAGAATTTGGGAAGCAAAAATACACATTAAATATAGATGGTAGTCATGTGAAAGTGACAGAATAATAAAGCATATTTGATTAAATTAATCTAGGTAGGTCAGCTACAGTGCCTCATGCCTGTATTCCTAGTACTCTGGGAGGCCAAGGTGGGACGATTGCTTGAGCTCAGGAGTCTGGGACCAGCCTGAGCAAGAGCGAGACCTGTCTCTACTAAAAATAGAAAAAATTAGTCAGGCATGGTGGTATGTGCCTATAGTTCCAGCTACTTGGGACGCTGAAGCAGGAGGATTGCTTGAGCCCAGGGGTTTGAGGTTGCTGTGAGCTAGGCTGACACCATGTCTCTCTAGCCTGGGCAACAGAGGGAGACTGTGTCTCAAAAAAAATAAAAATAAACTAAAAATAAACTAGTAACATTCTTAATCAGACGCTAGTGTCTAATGATAATGGCTACCCTTGATTAAGGGTCTTACTAAAGCTGAGAGAGGTTCCGCAAGTTACCTGAGTTTACCTACTTACTATTTATGTAAGTGGTACAGATACAGCAGAATTTTAACTCCAAGATCTGTTAATATGCCCTCTTGCCTCACATTTTGCTGACTTACCCTATGGAATATGAGTGGTATATTTGTGAAGGCACAATATGAAATAATTTTTAAATTGGAAAAATAAATGGAGTCATAATAAACCCGTGATTTTACTGAACAGTGTTTTCTACTGATACGTACCGAGACAGTTTTGATTTTGTTTTGTGCTCATAGACTATACCTTTGATATGATCAATTCATTTATTAAAATACATTTATTTATTTGTAATTGTATTGATCAAAAGAGAAAACAAAAAATAAATAGGCATAGATTCATTTGACATTAATGGAAAAACAAACATCCAAGCATAAGTCTGGTTTAGATTGTACATGCAAGATTTAGCCAGGTGCTCCACAACTCTTGAGAATTTATTACCAAAGCAAGACTTAAGGAGGTCGAATATATATGAAAGGTACCTAGAGAAAATAAATTTCCTAAGACAGAAGGAGCAGAAAGAGCAAAAGCCTCAGTCAGAAGGGAGTTCATAACATGAAACAAAAAAAGATGAATGTTAGGGATGAAAGAGTTGGTGGCACCCATCCAAAAGTCATCCACGGGAGAGAGTGTTCTGGCTTCAGGACTTAATTTATGTTGTTCATTTTGAAAAGTCCATCACTGTTGTGAAGTTGGATCTTTTGTAACCATTTCACATTAAACAACTGATTTTTCTAGTCCTGCTTTCATGTGGTAAAAGCAACTTTTTAATCATAATTAGTAGTTTTTCTATAGAAACAGAATGTGCATACCAGGTGGGCCACAAGTTAAGTCTTTTGGCAGTTTTAATTGCTCATTATAAACAATATAGCACGTTGGTATTCTGGTTTCTTCTGTAGTCTTTTGTGAGTCTGGTTAGTTTAAGTTCATCCCTGAGAAAATGGTCATGTGCTGCTGAGTCAGCAAAGCCAAGAATCAAACTCTGTTTTGACTCTGGTATATATACCAGAGTCACTGTTACTTATGGGTCTCTTGGCAGTTTTAACTTTGTCTTTTTTTTTCTTTTCACAACAGCTATATACATATCAGACTTTGTCTTTTTTTTCTTTACATTTTCAGGAAATGTTTTTGAAAAATATATTAAATAAAGTCTTACTGGTTTTTGTAAATGAGCATACAGAGAAATTAATTGCATGGGGTTCTTAAACTTCCATAAAACTAAGTCTTTATAGTGAAACATTTTCTTGATTTATTGATAAAAGGGCTTGAGCACTTTTAGTGTAGACTTTGAATATGTGCTTATGGTTTGAAAAATAAAAATTTGAATAGTAATGCATTTTGAGTGGTAACTCATTTTTTGCTTTTTGATTTTTTTTCTTTAGTTTACAACAAAGTATGTTAAGATCCCATTTCAAGGTAAGTTATCATTCTTGCCTTTTCATTGTAATTTTGAGTATAAAATAATTGGTCAGCAAAAATTCTGAAATCCTTTTGCAACCAGTTTTCCATAACTTTTTTTCAGTTTAGAATTTAAGTAAAAGTAAGTTTAATAATGTTTCACCTTAACTTAACATTTTGTAGCAGCTCCAAAGGGAGTTAAAATGTTTTATAATAGAATAAAATGTTTATAATAGAATGTTGTATAGATCACTCTTAAGTCAAACAATATTAAAGGACTCATGATGATTTCTTCAGATTAACAGAAATAAAGTTTTGAAACATAGCAAGAATATTTTGGTATATATAAAAATGGATGAAAATAGGAATTATAAGGAAAGAAGCATAAGAAAACTGTTTAATATTGCACACAAACACATAAAATGTTTTAATGTAGAGGCTAAGAGAGGTTTTTATATCATTTCTTATCTGAGTAAGGCAAAGTAGATTGGAAAATGTACATGCAGTTTACACAAGACTCAGACCATTTTTTATTCTTTCTTCAACTAAAAATCTTCTAGAATAATGACACTAAGAAAACAAATAATAAGCAATAGAGTATAATCTCTTTAGATAATGGATTATAAAAAGAACAAGGAAGAAAAACACACAAATAGCACTTGAGCTATGAACTAGAGAAAAGGAGGCTTTTGTTCCAAGACTGCAGATGTGATCAAAGTGACTTTGATTGGATTCTGCAGATATCTCATGTACAGAATTGAAAACTAAGTTATGATAATGATTCTAATAATTAGATTGCCACTTTAGGTAAGACTATATAAAGCACAGAGTAAGTATATTGATAGTCCTAATTAGTAAATATTAATAAGTTATTAAGGAATAATATAATATTGGCTATTTAGAAGAAACAAAAAAAAAGACGTGATTTTAAAAGGAATAATTTCAGAAAAGATAATGCTATAATTTATAGTTAAAGACCTGGGTAACAGACAGAGCTACCTCTCAAATTCTTGTGATACAGATGTCAAAAATAATATTTTAGGTTTTCATAGTTAATAGTTTGTACTTTGTTTCAAATATTGCTTATTTATGATTTTTTATCACATATGAATTTTAATTACAAATTTTGGAAAAATAGTCTTTTCAGTGATAATAGGCTTACAGTTTCATCATGGAAGAAGACAATATTAGTTTTCTTCCCCAAATCCTGTCCATATTTTCATTTGCAAAATGTTTTTAAAGCAAGGCATGCATATAAAAGCTTTTATAGATGGGAACCTAGAGGTCTAAATGTTTATTCTTTTTCCATGCAACTGAGGGAAAATATTGATTTTTCAAATTTATATTTTAGCTATTAATTATGCTTGGCTGTTAGTAACAATGACTTAAAGAAAATAGTTTATTTTTCCTTTGCATAGAAGAAATCTAGAGGCAGGCTGAACTGGTATGGTGTTTCCTTGGTCATCAGGGGCCCAGGCTCTTTTAGTTTTCTACTGTGTCATCCCTACCACATAACTTGCATCCTCAAGTTTATCTCATGGCCATTGTGGCTGCTTATACTCCATTATCATGTTAGCATTTCAGGCATAGGGAGGAGGAAGGAGAAAATGGTGGCAAGATCACATGCTACCTCTCTCTTACCCTTTGAAGGAGACTTCTTGGATGTGAATGCTGCCCGACTTCCTCAACTTAGGTTTTATTAACTAGCTAGTCATATGACCACTCACCTATTTGCAAAGGAAGCTAGGAAACAGAGTTCTTCTTAAAAGCTGAGTATCTTGCTTCTCTCAATAAAATTAGGGTTCTATTATTAAGGAAGAAGAAGAAATGGAAAAGTGGGTAGGCAACTCCCACTTTCAGCCTCTGTGCTGTATCCCTGTAACAGAATTGACCACATATTGGGGGAAAATTTGGTAATGAGGTGTATATTTTTCTCATGATGGTATTAAATCCCTTTTTTTAAAAAAGAGGAACTTTAAAGCAATCTTTCTAAAGAAAATTTAGCCTTCGATTCTAAAAGCCTGGAACAATTACTTTGGTAGTAGTTGTGTAGATTTCACAGAAATAGTATCAAATGTACCTGTGGTGGTGTGAGCTTCATGAGGAGGAAATGCTGAGCAGATTTTTCTGAGAATTCTCACCCCATTTTAATTTAATCTGCTTGTTTTTGCTGCCAGTTTTACTGCCAGTTTTCAGACTGGGAAAGTTAGAGTAGGAAGAATAGAATGGCTGGCTTGGGAACATTAAGATGACTGGTTAATTAGGTATTTGAATACTCAATGTAAAATGATTTTTATACTTTAATGTTCATATGAATCCTAGGGGTAGAGGTGGGCTGTTACTTTGAGATTCTAATTCAGTATCAGGTGGGGCCTGATACTCTGCATTTCTAACAAACTTTCAGGTAATGCCAATGTCATAGGCTAAGGACCTCTCTTTGAATAACAAAGTGCCAGGAGATAATGCAGGGAGGAGTACTAAGAGATTTGTTTCAAATAGGCACCTATCTTGGGCTTATACTTAACTGATATTTGCATTCCCGGTTTAGCTGCTTGCTTTCTTAAAGTTGAACTAGATGACCTTCGGGACTTCTTTAAACCAGTTTTCTGTTTCTTTGAATTGGAAAAAAAAAAAAAAAGTCCTCGTCAGAGGAGATTCCTTTAGCTCACTAAGAGGGAGAAGGACTAATACTTTAGAATGATTACCCAGGAATTTTGAGAAATAAAATCTGTAAGAATTTTAAAAGAATGTCTTCTTAAACCATTTAGAACCTCATATTATTATTGAGAATCTTTTGGTAGTGGCTTATCTGTATAGTGGAATGCAGATGTTTTGGGAGAAGAAAGATAGGCAGAAATTGGCTTATGATAACATTTGGAGTCTTGGTTTATAGTATTGATCAAGATAGAAAAAATGGAAATATATAATTTTCAAAGGTATACTATACTTAATTTTCTGCATTGGTAGACTTTTTTTTCTTTTTGCTAATGATTTCAAAATTCCTAGTGAAAAATCTCTCTGGACAAGGTTTTTATACTATGGATATTTAATTTCAAATTTATCTTTTCTGGATGTAACTGAAATCATACAGTATGAGAGACTAACTGTATAATTATCATTTATTAATAATAATTATTTAGCTGTTCCTAATTGTAATGTGATTTTTTTTTTTTTAACTGTAATAATACTGCTTGGGTTATCTTAGCTAAGTTTAGTGAAGTACACTGGAAATATATTTTTGAAAAACTTTGTATATAATTCTTTTTAAAAAAATATAATGTATTAAGAAGTGTCATATAGTGCTTAAGTGCTGTATTGTTAAATAGATTAATTTTTAAATTGTTATCTTTGTTTCAGTGTCCCTGAATGAGGTTTCATTGCTAGTGGATACCACACATTTAAAGAGGTTTGGGTTATGGAAAAGTATGGATGATGATCACAGTAAAAGGAGTCATGCTATCCTTTTCCTCTGGGTCTCTTCAAATTACCTTCAAGAAATTCAGGCCCAATTAGAAAACTCTACATTAGGTCAGCAATGTGAGTATAAAATGATTTCTGAATTTCAGAAAAACCTGACAAGTCTGATAAATAAAATAGTTTTCTTCTAAAATAATTTAATTACAATGTAATTATTTCAGTGAATTGAAATTAATTTCATCGAATTAGAAAAATTTTATCCCTTAAAATTTTGTAAGATAAATTATTTTATTTGCTTAAATAATTTCTCCTGATAATTTTATTCAACCAAGTGAAATTATCTTCTAAAGTAAAAAGAATACCGTAAAAAAATCTTAAATGTTGTTTACCTTGAAAATAAAAAGTTTCTATACTGTAAAAAAAAGGAACGCCTTATCTTTTAGTAAGTTGTCATCCTTGACTTTCTTATGAGTTTCTTGCCATTGTTTCATAATGAACTGTGACAGAGTTAATTACTAGCAAAGTTAAATAAAATACAGGACTTTTTACTTTCAACATTTTCTTTAGTAGCTAAAAAAACAAAATCCAGTTTACTTATATATCATTCCTCTAAGACTGGGTTGAATAATTTTCTGCATATGCCCATAACACTTATCTATGTAATATGCATCTTAAGGTATTTCCCAACTTTAATTTCCATATCCTAAAAGAATTTGGTTTAGAATTGGGTAAATCAAATTAGTAAGGTTTTTTTTTCTCACCTCTTTTTTTTTTCTTTTTTGAGACAAGGTCTTGCTCTGTCCCCTCGGCTAGAGTGCAGCCGTGTCATCATAGCTCACTGCAACCTCAAACTCCTAGGCTCAAGCTGTCCTCCTGCCTCAGCCCCATGTAACTGGGACTACAGGCACATGCCACCACACCTGGCTGATTTTTCTCTGTTTTGTAGAGTTGGGGTCTTGCTCTTGTGCAGGCTGGTCTCTCTCTTGCTCAGAGTGGTCTTGTACTCCTGGCCTCAAACCATCCTCCTGCCTCAGCCTCCCAAAGTGCTAGGATTACAGGCATGAGCCACTATGCCTGGCCCTTTCTCACCTCTTTGATCTCTCTGCCTTCTCCTTTTACTGTCTTGCACATTAAAAATGTTAAGTAATGAACTAAATTTTATACTTTTAAAATTAGTTATTTTCCTATCCTAATTATTTCCAATAGGAAAATTTATGATTAAATAGCAAAGAAGTTGGGGAAAATATAAAGAGCCATTTATAATCATTATGGGGGGATAGAATGTCTTTCGAGACCAACATTGAAATGGTTGAGGAAAGAAAATGTAGGAGGTATTTAATTGGAATACTTTCTTAGTTGATAGATTTGATCAGTGGAGGAGACTAGAGAAAAATAATTGCCTAATTATAATTCATTCATTTATTCATTTATACATTAATTAACAAATGTTTACTAGCACTTACTAAATGCCAGGCATTGGAGATAATAGCAGTCAGTATCATTGTGGAGTTGCCATTTTAGTGCAGTAGAACAGGAGTCTAAAAATTGTGAGTTTTAGTTCTAGGTTACTAATAGCTTATTTTGGGGTTTTAATTTGCCTGGGTTTTTACCTAACATACAAAATACTTTGGGTTATATACAACCTTATTAATTGTTTTAATTATGATACCCTTGAAAAAATACTATTGATAAAAAATTTTTTTTCTTTTATAGCAAAATTCAGTGAATTCATTTTCCTTGAGCTACACAATCCTATTTCACAAAGAGAAGAATTGAAATTGAAAGATATTATGGTGGAAATAAGTACAACCAATGGAGAATTAGAGCTTTCTTATCCATTGTCTTGGGTTCAGGCACTTCCTTTGTTTCAGAACCTCTCTTCAAAAGAAAGTTCTTTTATTCATTATTACTGTGCTTCAGCTTGTTCTTTTCCTGCTGCTGCTGCTGAAGAAATGAAGATGAAATCAATATCTCAGGTTAGCATATGATTAATATAATTAGCAAGGGGTGAGGAGGTTCAGTAAAAATTCTTTCATTGATAGTAGGCTGATTTCAAAATGTTATGTTTTGTTAAAAGGGCATGGGAACTAACCTGAAATAACTCCCAGAGTCGAAGCTTGAACAGTTTGTTCGATAACATCCGTAATGATAGAATGGGATTATAACCAAAGAATAAAATAAACATCTATGAGTCTGTACTGATATAAATTGATAACTGAGTTAATGAATGAATTAATAAATAATAAATGGTGGATAAGGGACAACTATTTCTTAGAAAAGAATCCAATTAATAAAGTAAAAGGAATAAGAGAAATATAAAACCACCACTAGGATAATGTATTTATGATTGTTGCAGACAAACTTCGCTGATGGATGACAAATTAAATGGGTCAAAATTTAAGGAGAAAGAAGCTATGTACATAATGTCAAAGTCTCTAACCCAAAATATTTATTAACTACAAAAGGAAAAGTAGTAACTTTGCAGCAGAGAAACCTGACAGATATCACTTTAACCAAGTGATCAAAATTAACATCAGAAGTAATAAAATGTATCGACATAATGTACCCCTTCGTACTATGCACTGTGAAGGGCAGATCACTTCTGTGGTATTCTTCCTGATAATCTATAACCTCAATCTAGTCATGAGAAAAATGAGACAAACCCACTTACAAAATAACTGACCAGTATTTTTCAGAAGTTGTGAAAGACAAGGAAAGACTAAGGAATTGTAAGATCCTGAAACAGAAGAAGGATACTAGTGGAAAAACTAATGAAATCAGATTAAAGTCTATAGTTTAGTTGATAGTATTATACCAATGTTAATTTGTTAGTTTTGATAATTGTACTATGGTTATATATTGATAAAATTAGGGGAATCTGGGTGAGGTTTGTTTTTTGCAATTCTTCTGTTAGTCTAAAATTATCTTGAAAACAATAGTAAGTTTAAAAATGCTATGTTTATTTTTATAGGAGGTTGGTAATATACATGTAGGTTGTATATCTCTGTCAAATACTTCTAGAGAGAAAAGTGTTTATTAGGTAGCATGTGCACACATACATGTACACACACAGGTTTGGTATGGGGCTAATCTTTTATTCAGAAGGCCTGTAGAAAGCCACATTAGTGTAAGATAAGACATAAGACTTCATCACTATCTTTATGTATAATGTTGTAAAAATTTTGCATGCTAATTATATTGTTTATACAAATTTGTATATTGCTTTTTGTTTAATAATAGAATATCAGTTTATGTTATTATAAACTCAGCCTCTCTTAATTTTAAATTTTACTTTTTCCTGCTATTTGTCACTTGTTTTGATTATTTTGAACTGCAGAATTGTCAAATTCTTCTTTAATTATAGAGCCCATATCTGGAAGTAGAACTTCAAGTTAAATTTTGACCATTGTTTATATAGTATCTTTTGATGACACGTATTATTTTTGACTTGGTTATATCTTTATAGGAATTCCAAAAGTGTAGCTATAACTCATTTATAGTAATTTCTTTTAGTTACATTTTCTCTTACAAGTCTAGGTTTTGACTTTGTTCTTTTGAAAATTAATATGTTTGTATTTATGTATTTATAAGGAGATCTTTTTCCTTGCCACGTTCTGTCAGCCCTCAAATACAGATGCAGCCAAACCTACCTACACCTTCCTACAGAAACAAAGTAGTGGTTGCTACTCATTTTCTATTACATCTAATTCAGATGAAGAATGGAGAGAAGTCAGGCACACTGGACCTGTTCAGAAGTATGTACTATGTCATATCCGGTTTGTAATAGGTGGCATATTAGTAGTTTTTATTCATGTTGCTGCTTTTAAGTAGATTACCTTTTGAAATGTTTCGAGTTTTACTTTCATGCTGATGGTTAATAATGGAAATAATTGTTGTTTTTTAAATTTATGAGGAAGTTAAAAATTTTATTAAGAAAATAATAGGTGCCATTTTATTTAGTTTTATGTCAGTAAGACAGAAATGTCAGCCAAAATACTATATTTGGTAAGATTAAAGTGTTTATTGAAAATATTTGAATAGCAGTGTATTCTTTTGAAGATTACATGTTCTGTATCTGAATATATGTGATAGGAAAAATGAAATTGCTTACTAAAGTATGCCTCAACTTAAGGTACTTAAAAAATTTTTTTTAAAAAGCTCATTTATTTGCAGTGCACTTGTATACAGTTCAAAAATTACTGTAGACACAGAATTTGGTATATTTTTGTGTTTAGTATTTAAACCCAAACATCAAAATAGTTTTCTTCCTTATCCTTCTTTATAGTATATGGTCATTATATTTGCTCATTTTTTAACACAAGGAATGTGATAGTTTGCCAGATTTCAGTTTTTTATTATCATTCATCTTCTGTACCCATGCATGACCACTAAGCCTACAGTTTCTTCTGTACTTGAATATACAAAGTATGATCACAGTGCCATATGATTAACTTCACATACAGAACATATTCTTTTCCTGAGGCCCTGTGGTCTTGCAATATATATATTGATTTGTTAATTTGTTTTATATTTCATATATATAATGAATGTGATCTCCTGATTTTTATCTATTTCCTCATCAACTCAATGATGAGGGGATTTAAATCTAATTCCTTAAATTAGGAGAATCAAACTACGGTCTGGTATTTCTGCTCTGTACTCTGAGGTTTTGGAACAGAGTGGAAGCTAATTCAGATGTATTCAGTTTCTGTAGCCTCTGGACGTGAACTTTTTTCATCGGCTATATTGCAATTTTTATATTACATTTACTTTTTAATTAATTTTCAAAATAATAAAAGTTCATTGTTAAAAATACAGAAAAAGCATAATGGGAGAAACACTTATCTTCCAACCGTTAAGGGATAATAGCCATTAGCATCGTAGGCTGTAAACCATCATTTTCTATGCATATATGTACAATTTAAGGTACTTTGGAGTTGAATACAAGTTCCCTTTTAGAAGTTTCTTCTTTCAGTTTTGTCCTTTATATTTCTCCTCATGGTGCTAAGGCAGAATATAGAGTCTGTGCATTTGAGGATGATTTCTATACCTCCATTTAATTCTTCTCTGTTTTTTTAAAAAAGGCAATTGAAAGCACAGGATAGGAAAATAGCCAATAAGAAAGAAACTATCATATTATTGTTAGGTCCCGAGCCAAGAGAGAGACATACACGAAACCTCATGCGTAGCAAAATGCTGTTTATTTTGAGCATCTGGGTATAGATGGGTGGAGACAAAAAAGTGTCCACACTGAGGGAGGGGAAAGCCTTGGGTTTTATAGAGGGTTTCTCCGGCGGGGCGGGGGTGGGGGGTTGGGAGGAAGGAAGGAAGGAAGTGGGCCAGAACAGCTGCTTGTAATAAATTATTTTTCAAACAACCAGCTCCTAGGACCCCTGCCCCAGTCACATTCATCCTTCAGCTCCAGAGTTGTGCTTATCAGGAGAAATAGGGAAGGATAAACTTCATCCCAATGGGGGTGGGGTACAGGGGAAGGAATGCTGGCTGCAGCTGTCAGATTTACAACGTCCAGGACTCTCCAGACTCCTGAGGCTATTGTTTTACAAGCCTAAGTTTTCCATTAACCACATTCTGTCCTATACATACTTTTCAGGCTCCCACCTGGAACAAACTTAACAATTATCATTTAAAATATTTGGTTTTCTTGTTTGATTTAGGTGCCATGGTACCAAGATTAAATCAATGTGGACGATTCTTCTTTTCTTGAACCATTCTGGGGCGGGAAGTGTCAGGGTGGAGTGCTGCTGCAGAGCCAGTACACGCAGGTTTTGAGAAAGAGTTCTCCAAACAAAGTTCAGGATAGAAAGAAGACGTTTGTTTTACTTTTCCCAAGTGGAAAAGGGCCAACACGGTGAAAGGGAGGAAGAGGAAAAGTGTATTGGCAGAGAGAATCAGATATCAGGCTTTTTATTAGGAATTGTAAAAAGATGGTGAAGATGATTTATGATTGTAGCCAAATTAACAGGGTACTGTGAACACTGCGTCCACTCCTTTTTTTAGCAGCAGGCCAATAACAGAAGCTGATAACAAGCCACAGGTTTATCACTGATGATTGTGGTCTGGTCATTGATTCTGCCCCTGGGACAGAGACTGAAGCCTGTAGCGGGCACCTCCTGCTTGACCATTCAGGAACTCCCCAAGGCTGTAAAACAAATTCTCAAAAGCAGTTTTAAAGTGAGAGATATACATTTCCTTTCTGTGTGTTTAGGCTCTTTTCAGATGTTGTGAAAACTGAGTCCCTGCCAGGTGCCTGTCAGCCAGTCAGCTAGGGAGAGAAAGAGCAGAGAGCAGGGAGAGAGCTCATGATTGATCTTTAGCTGTTGTTAGGAAATGGCTGGATTAGGTATTTTCCTGTTAATATCAGCAAAGCCATCCCTTTCAAGAAGTACATATTATACCTTTATTATGGACTACATTTTCTCATCGAGTACCACCCTGTCTATTCCAGGATTATAGCCAGGAATTCACACTGGTCTTTGTTAGGATGAAAAACTTAGTAGGTATTCATGGCGCAGGTGGAGAAAAATTTCTCACGAAGAGATTAGGATATATACATGTATGTATGTAACAAAGTTTATCTTCTTAGAAGGAGAGAGAGAATGAGAGAATAAGAGAGAGGAGAGTGAGAGCAGGGTGATGGCATGGTATCCTGAAGAAAGAGAAGGGGGGTGCCAGCACTGAGGCCAAGTGGCTTGCTGATTTTATGGGGACAAAGAGAAAGGAAAAAAAAAAATAGTGATTGCTGTGAGAAACTGCTGCATTCGCTCCTTTATTTCTTCTTGGAGGCAAGATGATAATAGTAATACAAGCTGTTGTGGAGTAATTAGCAGGAGGTAGCTGTGAGACATCAGGTTGTCCATCTTCCTTATTTTCTCTGCTTCTAGAGACTTGATTATCTCTGAAATGTAGTCAGGTTTATTGCAGGGGATGTGATTTTGCCCCTGAGATACGGTTTTGAGCAGGAAACTAAGGTCTGGAGTTGGTCCCCCTGCTGTCCCACTCAGGACTCCTTAGGAAATTCTAAAAGGGTAGTGAGCTGGTGAATGTTAAAAAAAGATTTACGTTTTCTTTTTGACCGTTGGGCCCCTTTTAGATGTTGTGACAATGCAACCGTCTAGGGTGCCTGTCAGCTAGTCAACTAGAGGGACAGAGAGAGCAGAGAGCAGGAAAAGAGCTCATGATTGATCTTTAGATGTTATTAGGAAATTGCAGGATTGGATATTTTCCTGTTATTTCAACAAGGCCACCCTTTCAGTCTTATTTCTGAGCTTTAAGAGAGTGCCAGAAGAGAGATGCCTAATTTGTTGTCACCTGTTCTCTACTACTTTATAGTTGTGATCTAATTATTCATTTCCTTTACGTCTTCTTAAGTCTTACATTGCAAGCACTTTCTTAAACTTGTCTGCTAAGCTCCTGTGTTATTTCTTTATTGCCCAGCCGCTGGTATAGACTAGACACCAGGAGGGGAGCATAGTTTTTGACTGCAGGCTTTTCTGAATGGAAAGAGACTAGTCTTGAGGATTCAAACCTAGAATTAGAAATTGAAGTATAGGAAACTCTGTTTTATTACAACAGCTGTTGAAAGTTAAAAATTGTGCAGAAGAGAGACATCTTGAATGGTATTATAACTGATTGTGAGATTAAAACCTATTGATGAGACAAATATTGAGACTAATATTGAGACAGTAGTCTATTGAGACTAACCGACATGGGAAGAATTGGAAAGGAAAAGATGATACTTAATGAGAATACCATTAATAGCTTGTGAAAATAAAGGAAGGGAAATATAATTGTTTGTGTCCTGTCAAATACTTTCAACCTACAGATTTTAGTTGTAGAATACTACTGCCCAGTTATCGTTTCATATAAGAAATCTCTTAGATATCCAGAATTTTCCGTACCAATATTTTTAACTTCATTTTTACATTTTAAGGTTAATTGTATATCCTCCACCACCTACCAAGGGGGGATTAGGAGTAACTAATGAAGATCTGGAGTGTTTAGAAGAAGGAGAGTTTCTTAATGATGTAATCATTGATTTTTACCTTAAGTAAGTACAATTATAAATGGTTCTTCTCATTTGTTTTACAGGTTTTACTGAGAAACTTAACATAAATGTCTTTATCTCTGAGTTATTTTAACTCCAACAAAAAATAACCTGCTAAGATTTCAGATCTGGAAAATATTTGCCTATCAAGATTTTCTAGAATTGACTAAATCAGTTTCATTCTTTTACTTCTCATAGATACTATTAATATATACTTAAAGAGAGCTACTGCCTTTTTGTTTGATTTTGGTTTTGTTTGTTGGCTTTTTTTGTTTTGTTTTTATTTTTTTAAGACAGAGTCTCACTCTATTTTCTGGGTATAGTGCAGTGGCATCATTATAGTTCACTGCAACCTCAAACTCCTGGGCTCAAGCAATTCAGCCTCCCAAGTATCTGGGATTATAGGCTTGTGCTACCATGCCTGGCTAATTTTTCTATTTTTTTTTTTTTTTTTTGAGACAGTGTCTCCCTCTCTTGCCTGGGGTGAGTGCTGTGGCATCAGCCTAGCTCACAGCAACCTCAAACTCCTGGGCTCAAGCAATCCTACTGTCTCAGCCTCCCGAGTAGCTGGGACTACAGGCATGTGCCACCATGCCCGGCTCATTTTTTCTATATATATTTTTAGCCGTCCAATTAATTTCTTTCTATTTTTTTGGTAGAGATGGGGTCTCGCTCTTGCTCAGGCTGGTCTTGAACTCCTGAGCTCAGAACGATCCGCCCGCCTCGGCCTCCCAGAGTGCTAGGATTACAGGCGTGAGCCACCGCACCCGGCCTAATTTTTCTATTTTTTATAGAGGTAGGGTCTCACTCTTGCACAGGCTGGTCTCAAACCCCTGACCTCAAGTGATCTTCCTGTCTCAGCCTCCCAGAGTGCTAGGATTTCAGGCATGAACCACTGTTCCCGGCCTGTTTGTTAGTTTTTGATTTATACTTCTTTAACTACTATATTATTGTACAAATCACTTTGTATAATTACAATTACAAATCACCTGGGGGGAACCAAAAAGAAGCAGTTCTATGCAATTGTCTGTTGTGTCTTTAAGCACCATGAAAGTTAACTGTCATTTTAAAAACCCATATCACTATTACTTTAAATGTTTTTTTTCACTTTTGTATTGCCAAAGATGAAGGAATAGACATAAAAGCTTTTAAAACTTTTATGCAAAGGAAATTTGTTTCTGGCCCTCATTTTGTACTGCATCCCTAGACCTAAATTTCTGATACTTGATTGAGATATTTTCTAATTATTTCACACATTTCTCTCAAACCAAACTTACTGTTATATCACCTTACCTAATTACTAATAATACTATCTTTATTCCGGTGACTCGGGGTCACAATTTCACATTATCATTTATATTTACAGATATTGTGTATTTAATATCTAGAAATTCAATTTGTGTTTTAAAAAAATATTACATGTTTCTGATTTTTTGAATATATGGAACACAGTTATAACAGCTGTCTTAATGTCCTTTTATGCTTATTTAGCATCTATGTTAGTTCTGGATTGGTTTCAGTTGATCGATTTTTAATCTTCATTATGAGTCTTTCTTTGCTTCTTTACATGTCTGGTAATTTTTTACTTGGTGCTGGGTATTTTTGTATTCCTGTTAAGTATGCTTGAATTTTGTTCTGGATACAATTAAATTATTTGGAAACAGTTTGATGCATTTAAGATTTGTTATTAATTAATCCCCTCCTACTACAGAAAGACCCTTCTGGGTAGTTTACCCGCCGCCTCATGAATTATGAGGTTTTCCAGTCTGGCTGGTAGGAACAGGCACCATTCCTGATCTGTGTGAATTCTCAGTACCATTCTCTCTAATCTTTTTGAGTAGTTCTTTCCCCAGAGCTTGGGTACTTTCCTTACATACATGCAGTGATTAATACTCTGCTAAATACTTGAGGAGGACTCTCTGCAGCTATCTGGAGTTCTTTCTCCCATACAGCTTTCCTTTTCAGTATTCTGATTTGCAAACTCTAGCTACTCAGTTCTTAAAAAACAATTGCAAGGGCATTTTTAAATCTGCATAAACTATTAAGAATAGCAGAGTTTTCTAATTATGAAGGGTTTAATCATTACGTGATAGAATTATAAGCTTGTAAGGAAGAATCGTTTTAGTATAGAAGTGAAATAAGGATTTAGAGATCAGTCATATCTCAATTATTAAAATTTTTCTAGATTTAGGAGTGCCATAGTTTCAGATTTACCCTTTATCATGTGATTATTTAATTAATGTTTTCTTCTAACCTCATTCCTCTGCATTGTAAGCTCTATGGTGGCAGGTACTGTATTTTTCCCCTCTTATTTTGTGTTTTTGGTGTAAACATGGTGTTTGTTACATGTTAGGAATTTGATAAATATTTATTAAATAAATGAATAAGTGGACAATTTCTGCTTTAAATGATCTTGATAGAAGGTGAAGTAACTAAAGACCAAACTGAAAGCTGAACTCAGAAGAGACTGCAAGATTGCTTTGAAAACTAATTGTATATAAAAATGAAGATTTCCAGAACATAGAATTATGGGAAGACCAGGTAAAATCCATAAATAATTTACTTTTGTGGTGTTACTGCTTTACAGGTATCTTATATTGGAGAAGGCATCAGATGAACTTGTTGAACGAAGTCACATTTTTAGTAGCTTTTTCTATAAATGCTTGACAAGAAAGGAAAATAATTTAACAGAAGATAATCCAAATCTTTCGTAAGTTAATCCTCTAATGTACTTAAATTTTAAAAGAAAGTATACTATTTTGATGCTCCTAATGAAGTAGCTTCTTTATAGTATTTCCTAGAATGAGCAGAATTACCATTTGTGCAGATCCCGGGTCTGTTTGCCATGAGAGCCATTTCTCATCCTTCCACTGTTCTGCTCCCTGTGACAGGGAGGCTGACACTGGCAGGCTACATTTCCACTTGCATGTCCCTGAAGGATAATGGAAGTTGGAGGGCAAGGAAGACAGAAACCAGGGTATTTTTTCCCTACCCTCTTTGCCTTGGACAGTGATTCTGGTAGTAGCTGTATTCCCACTGTGGGTCTGTCTCTCATTGGACATACCTGTTAGAGCTCCAGCTTTGATCTGGATGTACTGCTTCTTCCTGTTGACCTCTACCCTTGAGGTGTAGCAGTTTCCTAGTATGCTGATCTTTGGTTGGCTCACTGTCTCACTGTCCCCCTTTTTGGCTTTGTACTTTTTCTGTCATTTCTGTAGCCAATTCCCTACATTACATTCTATCTGTTATAACTATATAGGGTTGTTTTGGTTTTCCTGGTTAGATACTCACCAACATACTTCTATTTAAATAAACTGATGTAACATTATATGAAATACCATGTTTGTTTATACAATATAGCTGAATTTTTGCTCAAGTATTTTCTTTCTTTCTTTATTTTTTTTAGAGACAGGGTCTCACTATGTTGCCCAGGCTGGCCTCAAACTCCTGGCTTCAAGTCATCCTGTCACGTCAGCCTCCCAAAGTAGGTGGGACTACAGCTGTGCAGCACAGCACCCTGCTCCGAAGTATTTTTTGATTAATTCTAAAACCTATGGAGCAGTGGATAGGGATAGGCAAAAAGGAGGAAGGAGATATTATTTCTTAGGCAGCAGTAACTTGGATAGTTGTTGAAATATGGAACATTTCACTCCTTTCCCAAGGCCTAATATTATAATCTATTTGAGTAGACTCATGATAAAATTAAGAGTTTTTATTTTTTAAAAAGTTAGTATAAACATTTGTATACTACTTTACAATTTATAAGGTACACTTACGTACATTATTTCAATTTTTTCTCTCATAGCAGTGCTTTTAGATATATAGGGCATATAAATTATATCCTGGTTTTTCAGATGAGGAAGGAGTCTAATAAAGATTAAAAATTTTGACTAAGGACAGATAGCTTGTGGGTGGCAGAACTTAATACTTAAATCCTTTAAAGGTACTTAAATCCTTACCTTTTAACGCCTTAGTCCAAAGTTTTCATTGTACTAGACTGCCTTAAAAATGATTATGTCAGTTTGTTTTATCTCATTAAAGCAATAGAAATAATAAACATATAAGAACATGATTAAGTAGATAAACTGCTTGAATTGTTGTGTTGTTGGAGAAAGAGGGTAGAAATAGGAAGAATATTAATTATCGAGTGCCTGCTTGGAACTAAGACAGCGAACATGAAATTATTTACTTTACAATATTCTTGTGAGATTAAGTGTGATTGTCTTTATTAATTGAAGCTTAAAGAAGTTAGATAACTTTTCCAAAGTTGGGTATAGCTTTCCAGTTTCAAAGTTCAAGTCTATCTGTTGTTTGTAGTGTTGTGACTATATAATTTATGATCTAAATTGGAACGCTTGTGAGAATAACAGGAGATTCTATTAGTGGTTACACTGAGCAACTCATATATATATACTGGGGTGTATAGTAAACTATATTTCGAGTGTCTTTATAGGTTTAGGATTTCTGCTAATGGACAAAGCCTGCCAGGATCAATTAAGGAGAAAATCACAATTTGAAAATATTCCTGATAATCAGGGTTATTGGAGAGGAGGTTATATGGAAGGGGGAGATTGATTAAGTAAATTGAATATTTAACATTTTTGATGCCTTCCTGTTCTATTTTATGTATACAGAAATTAATAGTTGGTATCATGCAGTTAATCCCATATTTTGTTTTAAGATTATTCAATGTACAGATTGTGCATTTGGTGTATCCACCTTCCAACTAAGGAAATGAAAATAGGTGGATTCTGCTGTATTATTAGGTTTTTAAAAAATTAGATATTGTACACCTGATTATATATAAAAGTAGTAAATACAAAGGTACATGAGCAGCTTACTCTAAGGTGCCTTTACTAATGCTTGATCTCATAAACACACACTCACATATACACATATTAAATAGTGTGAATGCTAATGTATACTTGACAGACCAAGCATTAGTATTCACACAGTCTGATATATCAGACCAAGCATTAATAGTTACACAAAGATTTTCAAAATAAGACAGACTAATGGCCAAGAAACATGAAAAAATGCTCAACATCTCTAATCATCAGGGAAATGCAAATCACAACCACAATGAGATATGACTTAACTCCAGTGAGAATGGCTTTTATCAAAAAGTCCTAAAACAATAAATGTCGGTGTGTATGTGGAGAGATAGGAACACTCATACAGTGCTGGTGGGACTGCAAACTAGTACAACCTCTGCGGAAAGCAATATGGAAATACCTCAAAGAGCTACAACTACCAATTGATCCAGCAATCTGATTACTGGGCATCTACCCAAAGGAAAAAAAGACATTCTATAGAAAAGACATCTGCACTTGGATGTTCATAGCAGCACAATTCACGATGGCAAAGATGTGGAAACAACCCAAGTACCCATCAATACGTGAGTGGATTAATAAAAAGTGGTATATGTATACCATGGAGTTCTACTCAGCCACAAAAAACAATGGTGATCTAGTACCTCTTGTATTATCCTGGATAGAGCTGGAGCCCATTCTACTAAATGAAATATCACAAGAATGGAAAAACAAGCACATGTACTCACCATCAAATTGGTATTAACTGATCAACACTTAAGTGCACCCATAGTATTAACATTCATTGGGTGTTGGGCAGATGGGAGCAGGGAGGAAGGGATGGGTATATTCACACCTAATGGATGTGGTGCGCACCGTCTGGGGGATGGACATGCTTGAAGCTCTGACTTGGGTGGGGAAAAGGCAATATATGTAACCTAAACATTTGTGTCCCTGAAATATGCTGAAATAAAAAAAGTTACACAAAGAAACCCTGCAAATCAGCAAAAAAAAAAAAAAAAAAAAAAAAAAAAAAAAAAAAAAAAAAAAAAAAAGATACAAAGATAATCCAGAAGCAGAGTGGCGAGAGATATAAATTTTAATGGCCAATAAATTGACAACAAAAGGCTCAAACTGCTAATATTAGGAAACTGCAGACTAAATGATTCTCAAACTCTTTACCATGGTTTATGAGATCCTGCAAGATCTGTCTATCACTCTAAACTCATCTCACAACGTTTACCACACTTCAGTTCAACCTACCTCTTTTCAGTTTTCAAATATGCTAAGGTCTTCCCTATTTTCTGCCTGAAGCTTCTTCTCCTGGCACTTTTTTTTTTTTTTTTTTTTTTTGCCTCACAATGCGATCTCTAATCATTTTGTTTGTTTGTTTGCTTATTTTCTGTTTCGCATCCTAAGCTCCATGAGGTCAGGGACTTCATCTGTCTCATTTTTCACTGTATCCCCAGAGCCTTGCCCAGTGCTTGGAACACTGTTAACGGAAACTCAAAATAAAAGATAATAAGAATCCTATTATTGAATACTGAGAGAACTGTTAGACATTTAATTGGAATTTTCTATACAGTTAGGAACTTGAGACTAAGAGATCATGTGTGACCCTCATGTTCTCTCCTATCCTTCCTGTCTCCATTCTATGTCTATTATATTCCCAATCAAATAAGGTTAGCATAATCAGGAGGTCTACCAAACAGCAACATAATAAAACAAAGAAAACCAGTTGTCTCTCCTTAAGCTTTTCAAATGGAAAACAAATTAACAGACTATGCACTAGTTGAAAGTAATTGTTTATAATAATTGTAATGGTTGGATTCTTCTGAAATGAGAAAATTCAATAAACATGCAACTCCTGATTATTTCTGTAGTTGATGTTCCACATAGTGTCTAATCCCTGTCACAACTTTTAGCTCATTTTGGATCCTATCTTATATCCCATGTGGTTTTGGTTAGATATTATTCAGATGGACAAAGATGAGGCAAAGATGTCAATTTCCTACATTACTTGGTAATAAGTGTATAAGAACTTAATGGTTTGTTTTTTCCCCCACATAAAGAGTTCCTTCTAAGGGATTGAGCCAGAAGGCACATACCACCTCCTTTATGCCCCTGTTAAATGCCATTTTCTTTCTAAGATTTTTTTTAAAATATTTTCCTTCAGAAATGAACTAAGACTTTTCTTTGACATCCAACTTGGTTTGACATATTCTCTCCTTAACTCCCCTGATTAAAGAAAAGAAACTAGTATTTGTGTATGTGCATGCGAAACCTGAGAAAAGAAATTAGTGTTTGTGTATGTGCATGCCAACCCTGTTCTAGGTGGTTATCTTAGATGTATTAACATAATTCTTTTGTATCCCTTATAACACTTATATTTTAGTTATTTGTTGTACTTTTTTTCTGCCCTCATTAGATTATGAATTCTTTTAGGTCAGTGTAGGTGATTTTCTTTATTTGTTCTTAAGACCTTAGTAAATACTTGCTGAAGAAATAAAAGAAAGATGGATGAATGGTGGGTACACTTAACTACATTGCGCTATAGTTTCCTTATGTATTAAAGGAAGGGAGATGAGTTTCATTTTTTAAAATCTAAACATACTTTGATAGGGATTGCATTAATTCTGTAGATCACTTTAGGTAGTATGGACATTTTAACAATGTTGATTCTACCAATCCATGAGCAGGGTAGATTTTTCCATCCGTTTACATCTTCTACAATTTCTTTTCTTAGTGTTTCGTAGTTCTCCCTATGTATGTCTCTCACATCTTTCATTAAATGTATACCGAGATATTTGATTTTCTTTGAGGCTATTGTAAAAGGTACTGCATTTTTTATTTCAATTTTGGCTTGACTGTTATTGGCGTATAGGAATGCCTCTGATTTGTGTGTATTAATTTTGTATCCTGAGACTTCACTGAATTCATTTATCAATTCCAGGAGTCTCTTGGTTGAATTCTTGGGGTTTTTTAGATACAATATCATATTATCAGCAAAGAGTGAGAGTTTGATCTTTTCTGCCCCCATTTGGATGCCCTTAAATCATTCTTTACATATCTAGAAAAAATAATTCTATGCTTTGTATGGAACCAGAGAAGACCTCGTATAGCCAAAGCAATTTTAAGCAAAAAGAACAAACTGGGAGGTATCAGTCTACCAGACTTCAAGCTGTACTACAAGGCTATAGTAACTAAAACAGCATTGTACTGGCACAAGAATAGAGACATAGACCTTTGGAACAGGACTGAGAATCCAGAGATGAAACCATCCGCATATTGTCATCTAATCTTTGATAAAGCAGACAAAAATATACACTGGGGAAAAGAATCCCTTTTCAATAAATGATGCTGGGAAAACTGGATAGCTACATGCAGAAGATTGAAACTGGATCCCCACCTCTCACCCCTTACAAAAATCAATTCAAGATGGATAACAGACTTAAACCTAAGGCATGAAACCTTAAGAATCCTAGAAGAAAATGTAGGGAAGACTCTTTCAGACATTGGCCTGGTGACGAATTTATGAAGAAGACCCCCAAAGCAATCACAGCAGCTACAAAAATAAATAAATGGGACCTGATCAAATTAAAAAGCTTTTGTACAGCCAAGGAAACTATCATTAGAGTGAATAGACAACCTGCAGAAATGAGAGAAAATATTTGCTCTCTACACATCCGATAAAGGGCTGCTAACAAGAATCTATCTAGAACTCAAAAAAAATCAACCAGAAAAAATCAAACAACCCCATCAATAAATGGGCAAAGGACATGAACAGAAACTTTTCAAAAGAAGACAGAATAATGGCCAGCAGACACATAAAAAAATGCTCATCTCTAATCATTAGGGAAATGCAGATCAAAACCACAATGAGATATCACCTAACTCCAGTGAGACTGGCCTTTATCAAAAAATCCCTAAGCAACAAATGCTGGTGAGGATGTAGAGAGATAGGAACACTCTTACACTGCTGGTGGGACTGCAAATTAGTGAAACCTCTGTGGAAAAGAATTTGGAGATACCTCAAAGAGCTACAAGTAGAACTACCATTTGATCCAGCAATAGCACTGTTAGACATCTACCCAAAGGAATAAAAGCCATTCTATAATAAAGACATCTGCACTCGAATGTTTGTGACAGCACAATTCACTATAGCAAGGATGTGGAAACAACCCAAGTGCCCATCAATCCATGAGTGGATTAATAAAATATGGTATATGTATACAATGGAATACTACTCAATTATAAAAAATGACGGTGATCTAGCACCTCTTATATTTTCCTGGATAGAGCTTGAGCCCATCCTCTGAAGTGTGGTATCACAAGAATGGAAGAATAGGCACCACATGTACTCGCCATCAAACTGGCACTGACTGATCAACACTAAGGTGCTCACACAGTAGTAATATTCTTTGGGGGTAGGGAGTGGGTAAACTCACAACTAATGGATATGGTGAGCGTTGTAGGGGGGGAAGGGCACATCTCAAATCATGGTTGGGATGTGGCAGAGTTATAACATGTAACCAAAATGTTTGTACCCCCATAATTTCCTGAAATAAAAAAATAAAATATAATAAAATCTAAGCATAAAAGCCTCATTTCTTCTCCTCCATTAAGTTTTAAAACCTCTCTCATCACAGATATAACATTTGGACAATTCTGTTAGGGCTTAATGACAATATTTTATATCAGGTTCAGATGTAGCTAAGCAGAATAAATAGGTTTAACTGTGTTTGTATTCATTTGGTGAGCCACTTTTGGAATCCATAAAGCATTCAATAAATCACTTTCTTTATTTTGTCCATTTCATCATTGTTTGTAGTGATTAAATTTAAGAACAACCAGAAGTTAATAAAATGGGATACATTTCTCGTGTGTTAAATAGTATATATCTTGAGGAAGGTGGGTAAATAAACTAAACCTAACATTTTTCAGTATATAAAAATGGCTCTTGAAGTCCTTATCTTAAATTAAAAATTTTTAATATATCAAATCTATCTTTCATTTTCCCAGAATGGCACAGAGAAGACATAAAAGAGTAAGAACCTGGACTCGTCACATAAACATTTTTAATAAAGATTACATCTTTGTCCCTGTAAATGAATCGTGAGTATTTTAGATTATTTAAAAACAAATTGAGAGAGTTCAGAAAAAAAATCTTGTGCAGTGTTTGTAGATGAATAATCAGTAAAAATTATGGATACATAAATCCTAGGTATTATTTTAAATTTTTTTCTATAAAAGTAGCTAAGACAACAAATTACTTATCTTGGATTTTGTTTGACAATGGTTATGTTGTTAATATAGTGAAAAAACGAAAATGAGAAATGATCACAATACTATAATGACTAAAACATTGCAATTTTTTTTTTGATTAAAGAAAAGATTTTCTAAATAAAAAAAATCAAAATATTTTAGGGCAAATTTTTAAATACTTAAGAGAACAAACTCTTTAAGCACTAGTACAAAAAAGGTGAGGCTATAAGTTTGTTTATTAAAGTAGATTCTCAAGGACAAACACTGATTGTGTATGCAAGTAAATAAGTTTGAGTTACAGATGTTACCCTAAGTAGTGTTACTTATGCCTTCGTAACTTTGGATATTTAATTAGTTTTGGAATATATGCTCTATATTATAGTCACATATTACCATGGACATTTTCAAAATTAATATGAAGTTTATAATACCCACTTTCTCCGCTCTGGAATGTATTCTTCAACATTGTTTAGACTTCATGGTATTAAGATTGTAGTTCTTTTTCAACAGGTCTCACTGGTATCTTGCAGTCATTTGTTTTCCGTGGTTAGAAGAAGCCGTGTATGAAGATTTTCCACAAACTATTTCTCTGCAGTCCCAGGCTCAGCAGTCCCATGACAACAAAACAATAGGTGACATCCTTAATGTAGATGGTGTTTTTAATAATGATGACAATAGTATTAATATTATGGTTATAAGAACAATATGAAGTTAAAGGTAGTATAGTTATTTGTTATCATTAAACTTGAAGAAAGAAAAAAAGTCTGAAATTTTCATGATAAACACCCAATTTCTTGTATAGACAAACTGTAATTTTTTTTTTTTTTTTTTTTTTTTTGGGACAAAGTCTCACTCTGTTGCCCTGGCTAGAGTGAGTGCCGTGGCGTCAGCCTAGCTCATAGCAACCTCAAACTCCTGGACTCAAGCGATTCTCCTGCCTCAGCCTCCTGAGTAGCTGGGACTACAGGCATGCGCCACCATGCCCAGCTAATTTTTTCTATATATATATTTTTAGTTGTCCAGATAATTTCTTTCTATTTTTAGTAGAGACGGGGTCTCGCTCTTGCTCAGGCTGGTTTCGAACTCCTGACCTTGAGCAATCCACCCGCCTCGGCCTCCCAGAGTGCTAGGATTACAGGCGTGAGCCACCGCGCCCGGCCTGTAATTCTTAAGTTATACTATTATATCAAGTTTTATTATAGCATTTAAAATTCTTGATTATTGATTTTATTACAAAATATTTCAAATATATAAAAAGATATAGTTAAATAAGCAACTATTGGTACCCCCTTCACCTAGCTTAAGAAATTAACTTTATAGATATAATCAAAATCTCCTCTGTGATCCTTCCCATTATTCTTTCTTCAATCCAGAAGTAACCATCATTCTAAATTTGATGTTTATTCCCATGCATTTTAAAATTATTATTCCCATTGGCATTTTTTGCTTGTTTTAACTCTTTTTTTAAATTGACAGAAAAAATTGTGTGTATTTACCATGTACAGTATGATTTTTTTGAAGTATATATACATTGTGGAGTAACTAAATTTAGCCAATTAATAACATTATAGCATTTTTAAATAGAATAACTTTGCTAACATGACTAAGAATTCATGCCATATATTTTCAGGCATAGCTTGAAATCTCCTGTATTTACTTAATAAAATTTAACATATTTCTGTGGACTCTGATAATTTGGCTAGGTAATACATGATCTCTTACAATTCTTCGATGATTTTTCTTATGTTGTAACCCAAAATCTTAAGTAAGCAAATAAGCCTATTTCTTTAAGAAAAAAATATCAAAGTTAAGTGTTTTATAGCTGTAGCCTAAGCAGCAAGCAGAATTAATAATAGCCATTACTATTTATGCTGGCCAAAACCTAGGAGGTAAGAAAGAAAAACTGGTAAAGCAACCAATTTTTAATTCTCTCTAATCCTCTTGAGCTTCAAAAGGGTACTCATGCAAAACTCTGTGGTCATAGTTAGAAGAACCATTACTAGGAAATTTGACTACACTCCACATTAAAACAGCAGACATTTTGATTAATGAGTTGTCTTTGAAGATCATCTTTTTATAGGAAATTGGACCAGCTAACTGGTATTTCAGATTTTGGCTCTGGGGTTTATGTATTGTCTGATAACAGCCAACCAATGTCAGTTTTACCTGTTGATTGAATTTTATTCATGACATTAACCATGAAAAAATTAAATAGATCCCAGGTATTTTTTCTTTAATTACTACTGTGCATACAAATTACAATTTAAGTTTATCTAAATTATCTGTATTAAAAATACAATAAAGACTCATAATCACTTTGTTATTTCTAACTAGGTAATGATCTACATACTACTTCGACACCATCTTTGAGTGCAGAGGATTCTCAAGTAAGTATGTTCTTTACAGATGTGAAGGAAGGAAAAACTCATGAATGTAATAATATTAACTATAAGATAGGGCATAGCTAGGGGGACTATGCTGGATGTTAGTGGCCCATCATTAAATTGTGCTGCTTTATGATTCTTTGACAGTTTTTATGAGGCTAGGAAAGAGAATAAGAGAGGTTGTCATTCTTCTTGTATCTGTTTAGCTTGCTTTAATTTCCTGGGTTTGTTTAGTAGTTTATCTGATGTACATCTTGGTTAACTACTTTTCTAATTTTTAAGGATCATGTTTACTTTTTGTATTCATTACGTTAGTAACTTTTTGAACTTAGTGTAATTAATAATCTTAGCAAGTACATTTTATATTTCAGTTTCTATTGTAGATTGTTGGTAAAAATCATGCAAGTTAGACTCAAGGTCAACCTATATGACTCTGTAGACTAAAATGTTTACCATTAACTTTTCTTTATATGGGGCTCCAAACTACTATGTGTAGTCTAGATTTGGTGTTCTAATTGATTAAGATAGCCACCTAATGAATTTTTTTGTGTGTACAGACATAGGCCTCTCTGGCATAGGCCTATGTCTTTACTGTCCCTGTTATAGAATGTCTTTCTGTGGTGGAAGATTTTCTTTTCTGCTGTCACAGTGGCAGTATAGGAGAGTTCCTTCTTGTTTCTAGGGCCAGGTTTCTCAGATTGAGTGCCTTGGAATACTAGTTCTAAATGCAGTTTAAGATAAAAAAGATTCTAAGGTTAGTTAAGTCGGGCAAATCCTGTGTACTATTCATCTCTTAGAGATTCACTGTGTGTATTAGAATAATAAAGATACTGCAAAGATCTACATTAAAGACATCTGTTTAAGTCTGATATATTGTTTCTCAAATTTATGAACAAAAATAAAAACCACAAAATTTCCCATCCTTTTTCCTTAATATGCATTAATACTCTGCTTCTTGTGCTTCAAAGGGAAGAATGTGTCTCTACTGACATCATAAATTGTATTAGAAAATGTATGTAAACATAGGCTAAATTAACTTGTTTGTTTAAGATGGTAACTTTGAATAGAAGTAAAGTTCCAGATTGTTTTTTAGGACAGGTTAAAGCTTTATAACTGCTTGAGGTCACATCCAAAAGTGTATAAACTACTGTTTTACCAGTATAAGAAAATAAATTAATGAATTTTTGTAAAATGAAGCCAGCTCACTTCAGATGATGAAAAGAACTCTTATTTGAAATTTTAATTTCAAAGTTATTTGAAACATTCTTAAAGATTAAATTTTATTCATAACATTAACCATGAAAAAAGTAAATAGATCCCAGATATTTTTTCTTTTATTGCTATTGTGCATACAAATTACAATTTAAGTTTATCTGAATCATCTTTATTAAACATACAATAAAGACTCATAATTGCTTTGTTATTTCATAATTTGAATATTAATTCAAACTAGCTTTAATTGAAAAGTCATAAAAATTCATGTTATTTCAGGGTACCGAGATGAATATGTCAGTACCAAAGAAAATGTGTAAAAGGTAGGTACATCCTATCAAACAGTTTTTTTAGATATTTAAATGTACTTCATATACAAGTACATAAATCTTGATTTCATTCTTTACTTTTCATAGGCCATGTATTCTCATACTAGACTCCTTAAAAGCTGCTTCTATACAAAACACAGTTCAGAATTTACGAGAGTAAGTAATGACAATTTTATCATTCAGTCTGTTATGTAAAACCTCAGTAATTTTGATGCTACCTTAAGAATTACTGAAAAGGCCGGGTGCGGTGGCTCACGCCTGTAATCCTAGCACTCTGGGAGGCCGAGGTGGGCGGATTGCTTGAGCTCAGGAGTTCGAGACCAGCCTGAGCAAACACGAGACCCTGTCTCTACTAAAAATAGAAAGAAATTAGCTGGACAATTAAAATATATATATAGAAAAAAATTAGCCGGGCGTGGTGACACATGTCTGTAGTCCCAGCTACTCAGGAGGCTGAGGCAGGAGGATCGCTTGAGCCCAGGAGTTTGAGGTTGCCGTGAGCTAAGCCGACGCCATGGCATTCTAGCCTGGGCAACAGGGCAAGACCCCGTCTCAAAAAAAAAAAAAAAGAATTACTGACAAGACTGTATCAGAAATTATATTTTATTGTGTATTTAAATGAGGCTTATGAATCTAATCATTAATAAATATCCTCTATTCTGTGTTAATATTCAAGTATTAATATTTCTCAAGGATTATATCAAAAGTAAATTCAGAATTTATAATTGAACAAAAAGCACAATTTTACAAAGGAGCATTGCAAATATTGGTGATTATCAAAAGTATCACTTTAGAAAAATATAAGAACTCTTTCCCATTTGTATCATGTGTTTTGTGTGTGTGTGTGTGTGTGTGTGTGTGTGTGTGTGTGTGTGTAATTTTGTAATTTACTTAGGGCCTAGAAAAATCTAACAATGAAATATTAAAAACCATTTGTTAGTTTACTTTATCATATAAATAACGTGTTTGAGTTGTGAAAGTTGAATTGTTGAAAAGTTTAGCTTTTAGTTTGAAAATTGAGTTTTCTTTAAAGTAGCATTTGGGAAGACTCACAAAATATAGTTTGCAAAATTCAGTCTTTGGAAATTTGGCTTGAGGTAATACATTTGGCAGCAAATGTTTTTCTGCCTTTGTAAAAATGTTATACTGATAAAGAGAATTCTACTTGAATCATTCTGTTTCTTGATGATTTTAGGTATTTAGAAGTAGAGTGGGAAGTTAAGCGAAAAACTCATCGTGAATTCAGCAAAACAAACATGGTGGACCTATGCCCTAAAGTTCCTAAACAGGACAACAGCAGTGATTGTGGAGTATATTTACTGCAATATGTGGAAAGCTTCTTCAAGGTATGTGAAGATATAAATAAGTTTTTTATTCACAGTTGCCAGCACACAGTAAGTCACTGGGCAAGCAAAGAGGCAAGAAAATGTTACAGATAATCAAAATTAAAAGAAAGAAATAGAACGACATATAATACAGATATTGTAATAAGCAGATAAGAACTTCAAAATCATTTGGTTAATACATTAGAGAAAATAAAGTCAAAGATGAACAAAATGGATGAAGAGATGGAATATAAAAAAAAATAAAATGGACATTCTAGAGCTGAAAATGTATAACGATATATCTGAAATTAAGAATTTATTGGATGGGTTTAATAACAGACTGGATACAGCAGAAGACAGGATTAATGAACTTTAAGGAAAGACGGTATAAAGTACTCAACTGAAGCTCGAAGAGAACAGAGCATAAAAAACAAGTGTGAAGCTGTCAAAGGTCTAATTTACATGTAATTGGAGTCCCAGAAGGATTGGAGAGAGAGAGAGAATAGGGCAGTCACAATATTTTAAAGAGAATTTTCTAAAACTAAAAGACCTGTTTATTCAAGTAGCTTAGAAAACCAGAGCTTGAAAAATTATAATTACAAATGTGGCTGTTAATTTTCTAGCTCACAGAGACTCTGTAGAAACTGTAGCAATATTAAGAAATTTTAAATGGCAAGAAATCACTCTTTGCTTTTTGACCTATCAGCTCATTACTTCAGCCATTACCAATATTATTTATGAAGATGGGGTGTTTTTGACTAAGAGTCTGCTTGGAGAATGCTTAAAGGTACTTTCAAAGCATGAGGGTTTTAGTATACAGTTACAACTTTTTGATGTTTTTAATATTGGGGGAGAATGATAATATATAGTAAGGGATTATATATAAATATTTGTTATGTTGGTGTTTTTTCCCCTTCTTAATTCCACACTGGAACTTTGTCATAGGGTGACATCTCTGGTCCTCTAATACTCTTTCCAAATAGATTTCATTTTGTGTTTAAAATATTCAAAGTACCTTACTTATTATACAACATATTCTGTGTCGGTTACATAATTCTACTTTATATACCCTCAGTCAATAGAATATACTTCTAATACAGGATGAATCACCATGTAAGATTACTGGGGGAGAAACCTCCAAAATCTAAATGTTGTGTTTTTCAAATTTGTACACTAATATAACATAGCTTAGGTTAAAAAAAAAAATAGGCTTAAGGTAGACCATTCAAAACCTATGGAACTAAACCCTAATAAAAACAATATTACTTCTACTAGAAATACTAGCACAGTAAATCTCCACTGGCATTTGCTTGTAGAATCACAGTCTGTCCATCCTTTTAGCCTTACACCCTTTCTTCTTTAAGATGTAAGTCCTTCTTACATATGGTTTCTATTAATTTCATCAAATTTATAAACATAATCTAAGGGTAGCCTTCTTCAACAATTTTTTTTTTTTAAACACAGAGGGAAATGTCTTTGCAGTTTCAACTTATAATTTCCTGATTAAGCTTAACATAATAGAAAATGTAGCGAATCTTGAAGCCATTAAATCAGCTATTTCTTGCATTAAAAGAAGGCACTTTTGTAGGATTTTTCATTTTTTATGAGATTCTTCACTTATTGATAAGGCTTTTCTCTTTGTTTTAATAGTTTCAAGATACTAACATCTTGGGAAAAATTGTGATAAAACCAACCTGACTTGTGCACTATTCTGAATCATTCTCTACCTATTGTTTGTGCTGATTCAGTTAAACATGCATAGTAGCAGAATAGACAGTATTTAATTTTGATGCTCAAAAGTTAGCAATTTAATGAAAATGTTCTAAAATTGATTGTGGTGATAGTATACTAAAAACCGTTATATTGTATATTTTAGGTGAATTGTATTATATGGGTTATATCTTAATAAAGTTATTTTTAAAAAGTTAGCAATTTCTCATTTCTTGTAAAAATGAAATTAAATCAAATTTGAAATTATGCTGCTAACGTGATTGCATTCTTTATTTTCTCTCATTAGGATCCTATTGTTAATTTTGAACTTCCAATTCATTTGGAGAAATGGTTTCCTCGTCATGTAATAAAGACCAAACGGGAAGATATTCGAGAACTCATTTTGAAACTTCATTTACAGCAACAGAAGGGCAGCAGTAGCTAGTTAATCTGTACAAACAAGACACAGATGTTCTCTAAGATTACTGGAAAGCCTCTTACCAGCATTTGTGTTAGCCAGCTCACAGAGAAGAAAATAACTTGCAGTAGTTTTATAAGTCATTGGACATTATTTAAAATATGTAAAATATATTATTAGAATTGTTGGGATCTCATAGATGGAGTAGGAATGGGGATGATATAGATAAACTTATTAGATAGAAATTAAAATTTCATAAATATTTCTTATTTTTCTGAGTAAATATGCTTGGATTATGCAATAGCATATGTAATGTGGGAATGTTTTTGTATATAATAAAACTATGTGATCTGTACTTCCACATGACTTGGTGTTGAGGGGAGTTAGGTCCTCCCTGGTGCCAGCCCCAGTGCTTGTCAAATTTGTTGACAAGTCATATCATATTGTAATTCTATTCTTTGCAGCTCAAGCATGCAGTATGAATACTGTGTATTTTTTTAAAAAGAGAATTTAGTAACAAGGCTTCAGAAAATGCCATTTACGGCATCCCTTCTGTATGGTGTAAAAAAAGACATTCATAATGTTAGGAAGATGACAAAAATTCACTCTTTTAAAGCATAGCTTATTATTTTCAATTGCTAAATTCAATTACTCTGCTCTAATTTTTTTTCCATTTCTTTGTCATATGTTGGGGTCTGAGAACTTAGTTCATTTGTTCAGGGTAAAATCTGGAACAAAAAAATTTAGCTCTCCAGAATAGGTTTTTAAAAATTATACATGTAGCTCAACTTAGTTTATCTGAGGTATAGCTATATAAATATCCACTCCTACATTATTCCAGAATATATGTACACAGTTTCTATAATGTAGAAGATGAAATTGGTCTCCTTACAACTTTAACAAAAAACATACCCTTAAAGTCCTATTTATTAATTGTTAGAACTAAATGTATAATTTTATAGCTTGGTTTAGCCAGTATTCATCTGCAAAGCCAGATTGCTGTCATTGCCTTTGTATTTTTAAATTGTAGTTTTTAGAGACCTATGATCTTCATGGAGCTTAATTTTTTTAATTAAATATTCAGGTAACAGCTCTGAATTCATGTGATAATGGTGGTATTATATATGATTAAACATTTCAGAACCTTCTAATGTTATCAGGAATATTTTCAGAGAGAAATGATTATAGGTATTTTCTCAGATAAGAAAAAAGCTTTTTAACAATATTATTTTTCATCTTCTGTTTTAAGCACCTCTTGGATTTGTGTTGTAACTATATGTAAAGAGGGTGAAGCAAAGGCAATTTAAGATAAAGCTGAAACGCCTGAATGTTTTATTTCAAAATCTTGTGAATTGAGCTTGTCATTTAAGCCTGTGTCTTTAGTTTTTGTTAATCCAGTCACCATCTTTATATTGTTAAATATTTGTCTTTTGGAAGTTTCATATAAAGATGGTTATAATTACATATTTCATTCCCAATTTGTGTGTGTGTGTTGGAGACTTTTTAAGGTGACTATTAATTGTTTTGTACATCTAATTTTGGGAAAGCAAGAATATAAGATATTGTGTGATTCCTTAACTTTTATGTTTGTGTGTTTTTCAAAGATACCGCTGTCCTTTATCATGTTTTGAAGATTGTTTAAAATTCATTTTCCTAAATTCATGTGCAAATAATGCTTTGATGATATCGACATTTTATATTAAACATATTTCCAATTCATTAAATAGAGGTGTAATATTTTTCTTAAGAAACATGAACCATTGTTAGAAATAAATTTCCAATTGTATCATGCCCAGTGCATATCATATAATTGATGCTTAAATTAATTTTTCTTCCTATTTTAAGGGAGGGAGCTCAGCTTAGAGGGGTTTGTGTGTATGTGTGTGTGTGTGTTAGTGAAAAGAGGTTGAGAGGTAGCTAGAGGATTGTTCGTGGACAGAGCAATCCTTCCTGGAGAAGATAATGTTATTTAACTCACAACTCTTGTGATTAAAAGAAAAAAGCAAGTTTTTTTAAAAAGTCTTATTCAATTACTTAATTAGGTCTTAGAAAAAGTTTAATACCTCTTAAAATCAGCTTTTCTTTTTATGTCACGAGGAAAAGGAGCTTTGGACTTGTCATATAGGGCCCATTCTAATCTTGTCCCAGCCTGTATTCTATCCTCATCTTTCCATTGTCCCATACTTTTTAGTCATATAAAATTATTCATTCATGCATTAAGACTCCCTCTGGAGTCCCTTGTAACTGAACTTGTCCTTGTGGAAATTTGGAAACTTTGCCTACAGGTTGTTAAGAGGCTCTGTGTGTACGAGGCGTCCTGCTGCTGTGACCTGCACTGACCCAGGTGGTCTCTTCTGTTACAACTCAGTGCATACCTTTTGGGAGCTGGAGAAATCAGAGTCAGGACTCCCATAAAGACTACAGGTGAAGATGTACTTTACCTGAAATTATCATGATAACACTGTTTCCTGTGCTGTATTCTTCTACAAAGTAAGCCTGGAGCCAGGTTATAGACTGTTGTACCATGAGTGTAAATGTCATGTTAAACCCAAGGCCGTAGATGGTTGTGTGGAGTGGGTGTTATGATATTGTACCTTCATACCTACAGGACTTGCACATGCTTTTCCTTTTCACTATATGTGAACTTTATTTTCCCAAAATCTAACTCAAATGTCACCACCCCCACATCTGCTCAAACAGAATGATTCATTCTCTCTCCTGCTGTCACATAACAATTTGTATGTACCTCTCTAATTGCTTTTATTACATTATTTGTGTACACGTTTTTCCCTTTTGACTGCGAGCTCCTTAAAGACTGGAAATATTTTCTATTTCCCGTATTAAGTATATTAGTAGCATATAAGTAAACATTTCAGAAAATTTTGTCGAGTCAATAAATGATCCTCAACTGACTTGGAATTAGGTATGGATGAAGGAATCTGTACTTATCTCTAAAGCATGAAGCTTTATGTTTAGTCTTATATGCTTATGATTTGGGTACATTTTTTTTTTTTTTTTTTTTGAGACAGAGTCTCACTCTCTTGCCTGGGGCGAGTGCCGTGGCGTCAGCCTAGCTCACAGCAACCTCAAACTCCTGGGCTCAAGCAATCCTACTGCCTCAGCCTCCCGAGTAGCTGGGACTACAGGCATGCGCCACCATGCCCGGCTAATTTTTTTCTCTATATATTTTTAGCTGTCCAATTAATTTTCTTTCTATTTTTGGTAGAGACGGGGTCTCGCTCTTGCTCAGGCTGGTCTCGAACTCCTGAGCTCAGAACGATCCGCCCGCCTCGGCCTCCCAGAGTGCTAGGATTACAGGCATGAGCCACCGCGCCCGGCCTGGGTACATTTCTTGAAGCACAACAAGGTTCAAGGACCATCATATGAGATTTTGAAATATTTCCTTAAAAGAAATCTTCTTAAAAACTCAAGGAATATTTTTTTCTGGGTACTTAAACATTAGAGAGATCATCTGTTTCATCTGTAGGTAAAAAAATTCAAAATTCTTAGTAAGACTTTCAAGATATTCCATAATCCATCTCTATTAAACTTGTCAGCCTTCATTTCCAACCTATTTACTGTGCAGGCCTATCCTACTCCAGCAGATAACTTTCTATTTTCTGTATAAACACTATACTATTCCACCATATTGACCATGACCAGGAATTTCTTTCCTAACTCTTAATCTTTGCCATTAACCATCCCACTTATCCCCACTGAAATGGCAACCAGGCCATTTAAGGCCCAGCCAAAATAAACCCTTTCCATTTTTTCCAGTTGGAGTTAATCTTGGGTTCCCATGGCACAAACTTATGGCAGTTATCACCTGCTTCTTTGTACCATAGAGACAGTGTAAGAATGGTGTAGTTAAAAGTTACAATTACATCCGTGTCAACCTAAAATGAATTTATAAAATGATGACCCTATTTAGAAACACGTGAAGCCAGCTACATTTTTTATACTTTTGTTTTTTAAAGAACAAGTACATACCAGTTTCTGAAATTTTACAAACTGTGTTTTATAGAACATAATGTTTTTGAAATTCTTACATAAATTCTCTGTGTAATATAAATTTGGGAAAATTTATTTCATTCTGGAGCTTGAACAAAAGAGAATTCCAAAGCTTGAAACCTCTTTAGACTTTATGAACATTTGTAATACAGGCAACTAGTAGGCAATACATTAGTTTACAAAAAAATTTCATATTTTGTGTTTTTATAATTTAAGAATATTACAGGGGTACACTTTGGTTACATATTTTGCAATTCTTACCAACAACCCTGTAATATAGGCAGAGATCATCATACCTAATTTCTTTGGTGAGTAAACCAGCTAAAAGAGTTTAGGTGATTTACCAAAATCAAACATTAAGTGGTACAACCAGGATTTGAGTCCAGGTTTTCTCAATTTAAGTACAGACCTGTTTCCAGATTACTATGATTCTCAGAAGATTTTTCAGTGTTTTGAACTAGGCCATCAAAAAGAGTAATATCCAACTAATATTTGTTATCTAAAAGTTCTCCCTTGTTCTGAATTGTCAACATGAGGCTTTTCTTAAGACTTTAAGATTTGGCAGCTTTTTTCAAAATTTTCAGCTTTTTTTTCCCACTCATACAATAAAGTTTGGCACATAAATTTCTGATAAATTCACCAATATTTTGTAAATGCAACTATGCATTTATATTTAATGGTCATTTAGATTTGTTAGCTTTTATAAGGGCTGAAAATGTGGTTTATTTGAGGCTCTATTGAAAACTACACTGATAACGCTTTTCCTAAAGCATAAAATAACATTGAAGATGATTTTGCTAACACAATTAGTTAAGGATTCTCAAGAGAAATGTGGTTTAGATCTTTATAAAACATTTTTTTCAGAGAATTTCCCCAGAGATACATGAAATAAAATATTAATTCATTGCTATTTGATAGTAAACCCTGGCTTCCACAGAGATTGTGACTAACTCAATTGCTTTCTACTAGGTTTATTTGATAACTATCCTAATATAGAAAATTTCATCTGATCCTATGGTGGTAGAGGAAATCCTTTCTTGGTTAAGAGTTGCTGATGTAGAGAAACACACTGGGTGTCACATTTGATAGCAAATTAAACAGCACAGTTAACATCACATAGCTATTATTTATATTAAGTGCTTAATATGTTTCAGGCAGTATTCTAAGCAATATGAGGATTAAATTAGTTAATTAGCTATTTTAATCCTCACAACGGCACTGCCATGTGTTTGTTTTACTATTTCTATCCCATTTTATTGGTAAGGAAGGAGAGAAAGTAAGTGGCTATAGTGAAAAATTTTAAATTTTTGTATCAAGGAGGGAAATTTACAAGACAGTAACTTCATTACAAGAACTAATTTTGTTTTGTATATGGCTCTGTATTACTGAAGTAGGTAGATATAGTCAGTCTGGACATTTTATGTGTATACATCTTAGCCCCTAGGGGAAGCTAGAGAACATATGAATCTACCAGATTCAAGTAATAAATTCAGAAAAGTTGGAAAAATCAGTGAGTTATATGTGAAATGTATTATTCCTGAATGGACTGCTTGTTAAAGGCAAGGAGAGTGTTAGTAAAGAGCTTAGCTAGCTAGATTAAAGAAATTGTCTCTCTCCATCTGCTCTAATTAGCTTATCTCATCAGCTTTTACAGCATGCTGGTTATTTCAGAAAAGAAGTGAGAGCTACTTTGAAAGGACAACGGTTTTTCTTTATGCTAATTTATAATGGTTTTGGAGTGGTTGTCCATTCTTAAATTTTTAAATGTTAGGACTTTCCTGTAAGGATTCGTTATTGGAAATTTCAAGGCTTTGTATGCTCAATTAAGGATTTCACCCTCTCCTCATTCCTTTGGTTTTTGCCCCAATGATTATGTTTCCTCTTTTTAGGAAGATTTCTCTGGGTATTTTGATACTTTTCCTGATAGAAGGAAACCTTCCATCATTAACAGGTATTTAAAAATCTACATTTGTTTTTATCTTTATATATATTGCTAGTATATTCTCTTCAAAAATAGCATTATTGATGTGATTGCTGTAAGAAATTGAATCAAATACTAATTTATAATCTTTGATATTGCTTTATTTAAACTTTTAAAAGATTTCCAATAATTTTGGTTTTCCTTCTTTGTTAGTAATTCCTGGTTAAAATCTTACTTCCTTTTATTTCTTATATTGAAATTGGATGTATACTTGATTTCAGTAACAATCTTGAATTAAAGGAGTGGAATTAAATGGAAAAAGATTGAATGCCTCACTCCTCTCCTCCTTAGATATATATGCTCGTCTATAATCTGAGTGTTGACTTCAAATTCCAAATGTAGCATGTGTTATTTTTTCTTTATTTGTTACCTTTTGTACTGTATCTTCATTCATCAAAGGAAGACTTAATTATGCTTTCCCTCTGTAGCACAAACCTATTTATCTTTAGAGGAGATCCAAGAACCCAAGAGTGTAGTTTCTTTTCTCCTGCCTGAAGAATCAACAGACCCTTCTCTATCTACTGAAAAGAAACAGCCTCTGGACCACAGAGAAGCTAAAAGACGGTGGTTACTCAGAAGGCGGAGATCTATTCTGTTTCCTAATGGAGTAAAAATCTGCCCGGAAGAAAGTATTACAGAGGCTGTGGCAAACCATGTGAAGTATTTTAAAGTCCGAGGTAAGCAAACATCGAAACTCCTGCGCTCCGCAGTGTAATTCAAATATAGTTCAATCACAGTTGTTGTATCACACTGTAAGTCAAAATTTGTGATAATTTAGATAGGACTGAGCCAAATATTCTTTCTACTTAGCTATGAAAAAAGGACTTGCTAAGAATATCATATTACTATAACTACAGAGAAAAGTTTAAGAAAGGAAATGTTTTAGATCTTTTTAAGCACTTCAAAAATATGAGTTCATGTTACTCGATAAATTATAATTTTTACTTCTTCATTACTGTAATTTGACTAAATGTAACCATAAAATATATTTACCAAGGTATACTCATCTGCTTACCTATTTAATTATTTTATATACATGAAAGTATAATCGATTTCTATATTTTATAGCTTAGACATGCCACAGATTCCTGTGGGTTGCTCTCTAGTTGGTACACATAAAACTTTTTATGTCTTAAATTATGGCACTTCTCACAATGGACCCTAAAGAAGACAGCTCGAATTTTATTTTATTTTGTTTTTAATTAAACAGTATTATCCTTGATCTCATACTTTTTTTGTTATGTGAATTTATTCTTTGTTTCTTATATATGCTAACATTGCTTAATTGAACATAGTATATCCCTTAGACATTCGGAAGATTCCCAAACTTTGCTATTTGCTGCTAAAGAGCTAATAAGAAGCCATAATATTAATGTGATGTTAGTAAACTAAAGTGGAGATAGACGATGAAATGGCTGTGAAATTAGGCTTCTTTATTCATGCATTGATTCATTCATTTACTCGAAAAATGTTTATTGAACCCTTACTATTTTTGAGGCACTGGGTTATATGAACCTTCTGAGTTGTTGCTTTATCTTCTTTATTTTCCTTTCTTGTTCTTCTCCTCTTCCTCCCTCACTGAAGTTTTAAAAATAAAATAAAAATTTAATGCCAGATATTACATCTATTTATATGTTTGATATTTTTGTTTGTTAAAGTGGTACAATGTATTAGCAGCTCTTTTTTATGAGTGTATTTCTATTTCTTGATTGTATTTGGGAGCTATCAAACTACTAAACAATAAGCTTATTACTAAACAATAAGCTTTCGTTTTCCTTTTTAAATGGAGATCCATAGACCTGATATTTTATGTATACGACATATGCCAGAAGTGGAAAATTCCCAAAAGCATGGGAAGAGAATAAAGAAACCAAAGGTGAACGAGAATGACATTTATTAATTTATCAAGATGTGATTTCTACTACCTGGATTTTTACTTTATGTTATTTTTAAATAGATCAGAATACCTAGATATGTTAGCATTTAAGGAATGTAGTTATGCCTTTTAGTTGCTTTGCTCTTGTTTTTATAAATTCAAGAAATACTATTGAAAAAAAGTCAACAAAAAGAAAAACAAAGCATTCCTGGAATAATTGACTGTAAAATACAAATGCCATGAATAGGATCCTTGAAAAGGTACCTTATAAGGCCAAAATGGTTGGCACACCACATCAAGATGATAGCAATGTTGATATAGCTATTACTGTCATGGTGAAGAATAAATATTTCATTTGTTATTTTTTTGAAAATTGGGATAAATTAATTTTTCCACATAGGCCTTGATTTTGAAGAGATTTTGAAGATGTAATTTGGATCATGACCTTAAAACCAAATATTTGAAACTTGGGGAGAGGGAGCTATTAAATGTTCAATAAAGCTGCCGTCCCCAACAACCTGGGCCGGGTACCAGTACCAGTCCGTGGCCTGTTAGGAACTGGTGAGCGGTGGGCAAGCCGGGGAAGCTTCAGCTGTATTTACAGCCGCTCCCCATTGCTTGCATCACCACATAAGCTCCGCCTCCTGTCAGATCAATGACAGCATTAGATTCTCATAGGATCACGAACCCTAGTGTAAACTGCGCATGTGAAAAATCTAGGTTGCACACTCCTTATGAGAATCTAATGTCTGATGATCTGAGGTGGGGCTCAGGTGGTGATGCTAGCACTGGGGAGCAGCCGCAAATACAGATTATCATTAGGAGAGAGGTTTTACTACACAATAAATGTAATGCTCTTGAATCATCCTGAAACTATCCCCCATACCGGTCTGTGGAAAAATCGTATTCCGTGAAACCATCCCTGGTGCCAAAAAGGTTGGGGACCACTGCAATAAAGGATCTTAGCTCTTTCTACCAAACTAATTCAATGTAATGTTTTGCCCAATTTTGCCTTCATAAAGAATTTGGCATCAATTGCTAGTTGGTGTAACAAATTTGAAAAGTGTCTGTAAGCAAGAAGCAACTGCATTTAACCTAATGATTTATAAAATTAAACAGGATACTTGGAGTAGAATATAATTATGTCTCCTTCCTCTCTTTTTAAAAAATCATATTTGTAGTTGGACTTCTTAAAATATAGCTTTGGCCAAGTGTGGTGGCTCACGCCTGTAATCCTAGTACTTTGGGAGGCCGAGGTAGGAGGATTGCTTGAGGCCAGGAGTTTGAGACCAGCTGGAACAAGAGCAAGACTCTGTCTCTACAAAAAATAGAAAAATTAGCCAGGCATGGTGGTGTGTGCCTGTAATCCCAGCTACTTGGGAGGCCAAGGCAGGACGATCGCTTGAGTCCAGGAGTTCGAGGTTGTAGGGAGCTATGATGATGCCACCGCACTGTACCCTGGGTGATAGAGCGAGACCCTGTCTCAAAAAAAATAATAAATTAAAAAAATATATAGATTTATTGAGGTATATATTAATGGATTATAGGTTACACATGTTTCAAGTATCCTATTTGATTAGTTTTGACAAATTTACCCTTGAAACCATCATTACAATTAAAATAATGAACTCACCACTCCTAAACATTTTCTCATGAATCTTTATAATCCCCACTTCCCTCATTACCTCTCCTTACCCTGGTACTGAAGTGATCACTAATTTGCTTTCTATATATATTATTAATAGTTGACATTTCCTATACTTTTGTATGTAAATTGAATCATAGTATGTACTTTTTTTTTGTCTGGCTTCCTTTTTTTCTTTTTTATTTCAGGATATTATAGCGGTACAGATGTTTAGGTTATGTATGTTGCCCTTACCGCCCCCCTGCCCAAGTCCGAGTTTCGTCCCTCAGATGCGTCCATCCCTCGGATGGTGGCTTCCTTTAACAGTGTAATTATTTTGAAATTCATCCATGATTTTTTTGTGTATCAATAGTTTATATTTTATTATTGGGTAGTATATTCCATTTTATGGATATACCATGATTTCAGATATTTGGGTTATTTTCAATTATTAGTGATTACAAAGAAATTATGACCTTTTGGATACAAGTTTTTGTGAAACATACTTTCATTTCTATTGAGTAATAGTACTACTATGTCTGGGTCACATGATTTTTAAGAAATTAAAATTGTCAAACTTTTCTACCATGACTGTACCACCAGCAGTACATTAGGATTCCAGTTTCTTCACATCCTTGCAACCCTTGGTATGGTCAGTCTTTTTTAACTTTAGCCATTCTAGTGGGTGTGTTTCTTACTGTGATTTTCATTTGCATTTTTATAATGACTAGTAACTAATGATTTTGGATACTCTTTCATTTGCTTATTTGTCATTTGTATATCTTTTAGTGAAGAATCTTTTTGAATATTTTACATTAAAATGTGTTATTTGTCTATTATTAAGTTGTAAGAGTTCTTAATGTATTCTAGATAGATACAAGTTCTTTGTCAAGTATATGTTTTGCATACATTTTTCTCCCAGCGACTTGTTTTTTTATTTTATTAATGATGTCTTTTGAGGAACAGAAGTTTTAAATTTTGATAATGTTCAATTTATCAGTTTTTTGGGGGATCATGCTTTTGGTGTTGAATCTATGTTTGCTTAACCTAAGATCACAAAGTTTTTTTTTATATGTATTTTCCTATAGAAGACTTACAGTTTTTAGGTTTTACATTTTGGTCTAGGATCTACTTTGAGTTAATTTTTATATATAATATATATGGATCAAAGTTAATTTTTTGCTTATGCACAGCCAATTGTTTCAGCACCATTTGTTAAAAAGATTATTCTTTATTGCCTTTGCACCTTGTTGAAAATTAGTCATCTGTATATGGTGGATCTATTTCTGCACTCTTCATTCTGTTCCACTGATCTGTTTGTCTGTTTTCATGCTAATACCATACTGTCTTGTTTACTGTATGCTTTATAATAAGTCTTTGAATCAGATAGTGTAAGTTCTCCAGCTTTGTTCCTCTTCAGATTTGTTTGGTTATGCTAGGACCTTTTTTTTTTTTTTTTTTTTTGAGACAGAGTCTTACTCTGTTGCCTGGGGCGAGTGCCGTGGTGTCAGCCTAGCTCACGACAACCTCAAACTCCTGGGCTCGAGCAATCCTACTGTCTCAGCCTCCCGAGTAGCTGGGACTACAGGCATGCGCCACCATGCCCGGCTAATTTTTTCTGTATATATTTTTAGCTGTCTGATTAATTTCTTTCTATTTTTGGTAGAGACGGGGTCTCGCTCTTGCTCAGGCTGGTCTCGAACTCCTGAGCTCGGGACGATCCGCCCGCCTCGGCCTCCCAGAGTGCTAGGATTACAGGCGTGAGCCACCGCGCCCAGCCATGCTAGGACCTTTATATTCCATGTAAATATTAGAATCAGCTTGCCAATTTCTATAAAAAAGGCTGCTGAGATTTCGACTGGGATTGTGTTGAGTCTATAGATCACTTTGGGAAGAATTGTCATATTCACAATGAACGTTGAGTATTTCTTTTCAAAAATGCTTGGGACCAACCGGAAGTATTTCAGATTTCAAATTTTGTTGGATTTTGGAATATTTGCATATACATAATAAGATATCTTGGGGATGGGACCCAAGTCTAAACACGAAATTCATTTATGTTTCATATGCACCTTATATACATAGCCTGAAAATAATTTTATACAATATTCTTGATGATTTTGTGTATGAAACAAAGTTCATGTATACTGAACCATCATGGGTTTCACTATCTCGGCCACCCCTGTGGACAGTCTCTGTTGTTTACCATCACTGTTATTCCTGACTCTAAATTTATATGCTACCAATAAACAAGCATTCTCTTACACTTATTCACATGTAAGTACTTTGACAGTAAAAAGTATGACATACCATTAATACAGTGAAAAAATAATGTCTTCAGGATAACTAAGCAACATCATCACCAGAATACCTGTATCAGCTGTTAAACAACAGCAGCAACAAACAATGGCAGGCTTTTAGTCTTCACTTATGATGCTGTGTTTTGATTAGAAGATTACCGTATGCTGTATATTATTTATTATTGATGTTGGTGTGTCTGGCCTGCACAGGTGCCATTTTATTACCCTTTGTGGGTGTGCTTAGTGGGGGAATCTGGGCATGGGTGGAAAAAATACATCGCAGCTGAAGGGGACTGGGAGAGTCTTTTTTTCCTGTGGGAACTCTGAATAAACTGCGTTTTATGTGCCTGCGTTTTGATTGTGACCTGTCACATGAGGTCAGCTGTGGAATTTTCCACTTTTGGTGTCATGTCGGCACTCAGAAAGTTTTGGATTTTGGACCATTTCAGATTTCGGATTTTTGGATTAGGGATATTGACTTGTATTGAGTCTTCTAATCTATGAACATAATATATCACTCCATTTAGGTCGTCTTCAATTTTTCTCAGCAATGTTTTAGAATTTTTATTGTGTTTATTCATTTATTTGTTAATTCATACATGGAAACTTATCATATTGATTCCGCTAGGTACAGTACTAACCACAATAATTAAGGCATTGTAGAGTGGTGCAATAATAAAGGAATGTACAAGGCGTATATGTAGGAAGGACACAAGTGGGAATGACCGTCCATGCCCGGAGTGGTATAAATGACTGGATTTGAAGAATGAGTTGGCATTTTGCAGTGAATCAGAGTGGGGAACACCCTATGGAAGGTGTCAGGACCCAAAAGCTGGGTATAGTTCCATTTGTTTAAGACTCATTATGCAGGGAGTAGAGTCATAAGGGATGAGGCCATCCACAGCCCATACATGACCCACACATAGAGTTGCCAGATTTAGCAAATGTAAATGCAGGACACCCAAATAAATTTGAATTTTAGATAAGCAACAAATGATCTTTTTAGTGTACATATATCCCATGCAATATTTGGGACACAGTCCTATACAAATCTGAGTTTGATCTACAGGTTTACTCACTCTTTGTTGTTAGAAAAATTATTCAATTTCTAAAAATCGCAATTTCTTCACCCTTGAAATTAGAATAATAATACTATCTTTAAAGGTCTTAGTGAATATTAGTTAGCTAAGAGTTTTAGGGCCATTGGAGATCCCAAATAAATGATAGTATCATTGATTAAATGAAGAGAGCATATAACCAATATTTTGTTTAGTGTACAGATCTTGCACATCTTTTGTCAGATTTATTTGTAAAGATTTCATATTTTTTCATGTTACTGTTAATGATATTTTTTAAAAATTTAGTTTCTGGTTATTCCTTGCTAGTATATAGAAATACAACTGATTTTTATATATTGACCTCTTACCCTACAACTTTGCTGACCTCACTTATTAGTTCTAGTAGCTCTTTTACATATTCCTAAGGGTTTTCTGCATAGATAATTATTTCATCTGCAAATATAGTTTAACTACCTTCTAATTTATATGCGTTTTATTTCTTTTTCTTGCCTAATTGCATCAAAATTGACTGTTCCACTTGTTTTGAGCTCCACAGTTCTGAAAGGAAAATATATTACCCTAAAAAAAGATAGCTTCATACTGGATTCCTGGATTTCTATGTATTCGATAAGACACACAGCCTAGGACCTAATAAAAGAATTAAAGACAGATTAAACACTAGCGTTTTCTTCTTCAGAATATTATCATCACATTTTCCATTCCTTCACCAGTTTCCAGGGCAGTTTATTTTGGCCACAAGAGAGGAATTTATAGATTAGTTAACTTATCAAAAATAGAAAGTTCTTTTCAGCAGTTACTAACAACTACATGCCAATTATTTGACAAGGGTGGGAATTCTGAACAGGTCTAGTTATAGGCCAAATAGCGAAGTATGCGGCATTAGTTTGTGATGGAGTTTTGTCTTCGTTGGTACCTCTTTCCCTGGAATCATGCTGATTTAGCTCTTCTCTATCTATGGTGTTCTATCTAGGTGTCTCCTTTCTGAGCTGCACAAATGCTTCAGACTTCCCCCCAACTCTCCTTCTCTATTAAAATGTAACTATTCTGAATTCTATTATTCCATGTTAGTTAATTGGACCTTCTTGTCAGATAGCTCCCAAACTGAAAAATCATTGGATAAATCAAGGATGCATTACCTTCCCAGAGGGAATTGCATTTTTTACAGCTTTTATTGAGATATAATTCATATACCATACAGTTTTCCCAGTTAAAGTACAAAATTCAATTTTTTAAAAGTGTATTCACAGATATACTAAATCACCACAGTTTAAGAACATTTTTATCACCTCAAAAGGAAAACCCATAATTTAGCTCTTACCCTCTTATTCCTTTATTGCTCTTCCCCCTCTCCCCGGGCCTAGGTAACCACTAATCTACTTTCTGTCTCTGTAGAATTAATTGCCTATTCTGGATATATCATAACAAGGAGATCACATAATATGTGGTCTTTTGTGACTGGCTCCTTTCACTTTGCATATTGTTTTCAAGGTTCATCCATATTGTTCATGTATCAGTACTTTATTCCTTTTTTTTTTTTTTGAGACAGAGTCTCACTCTGTTGCCCTGGCTAGAGTGAATGCCGTGGCTTCAGCCTAGCTCACAGCAACCTCAAACTCCTGGGCTCAAGCGATCCTTCTGCCTCCGCCTCCCGAGTAGCTGGGACTACAGGCATGCGCCACCATGCTCAGCTAATTTTTTCTATATATTTTTAGCTGTCCAATTAATTTCTTTCTATTTTTGGTAGAGACGGGGTCTCACTCTTGCTCAGGCTGGTCTCGAACTCCTGAGCTCCAACGATCCACCCGCCTCGGCCTCCCAGAGTGCTGGGATTACAGGCGTGATCCCGGCCTACTTTATTCCTTTTTATGGCCCAATAATATTCTATTGTGTGGATATACTGCATTTAGTTTACTTAGTTGTCAGTTAATAGGCATTTGGTTTGTTTTTATTTCTCTTATGTACATACCTAGAAGTAGAATATCTGTGTCATAACTTTATATTTAACTATATGAGGAATTGCCAGACTGATTTCCAAAGTGGCTGTACCGTTTTACATTCCTACCAGCAGTGTATGAGGGTTTTGATTATCCCCCATCTTTGCCAATATTATTTTCCTTTTTTTAAAAAAAATTGTTATAACCATTTTAGTGGGCATGAAGTGGTACCTTGTGATTTTGATTTGCATTTATATAATGACTGAAAACAGTGAGCATCTTTTTGCATACTTGTTGCTCATTTATATATCTTCTTTTGGAATATATTCACATCCTTGTGAATTTTTAGTTGTGCTATTTATCTTTTTATTATCTAGTTGTAAGAGTTATTTATATACTCTGGATACAATCCTTTATCAGATAAATGATTTGAAAGTATTTTATACTATTCTGTGGGTTGTTTTTTCACTTTATTGATGGTGTCTTTCATGCACAAAATTTTTTATTTTGATGTAGTCAAATTTATATATTTTTTTACTTTTTTTATGTGCTTTTGGTATCATAACTGAGAATCCATTGCCAAATCTGAAGTCATAAAAATTTACTTCTATGTTTTCTTCTAAGAGTTTTATAGTTTTGGCATGTTTGGCATTTAAGTCTTTGAAATATGTTGTGTTAATTTTTTGGATATGATGTGAGGTAAGGGTCCAACTTCAATTTTTTTACATGTGTTCCAGTTGTCCCAGCACCATTTGTTGAAAAAAACTATTCTTTATCCATTGAATAGCCTTAGCACCTTTGCTGAAGATCACTTTGACTATAGATACATGATTTATTTCTGGACTCTTAATTCTATTCCATTGATTTATATGTCTGTTCTTATGCTGGTAGCATACTGTTGTAATTACCATTGCTTTGTGGTAAGTTTTGAAATCAGGAAGCATGAGTTCTCCATCTTTGTTATTTTTAAAAATTATTTTGGCTATTCTGGGTCTCTTGCAATGCCATATGAATTTTATAATCAACTTGTCAATTTCTACAAAGAAATCAGCCTATATTCTGATAGGATTGCAATGAATGTATAAATCAGTTTGGAGAGATTGCCATCTTAAGAATATTAAATATTCCAATCTATGAACATGGGAAGTTTTCCCATTTAATTAGATCTTTAATTTTTTCAGCAATTTTTTTGGTTTTCAGAGTACACTTTTTTGGTGAAATTTATTCCTAAGCATTTTTTTTTGATGCTTTTGTAAATGTAATTTTTTTCTGACGTTCATTTTTGTATTGTTAATTGCTAATGTATAGACATACAACTGATTTTTGCATATTGATTTTGAATCCTGTAACCTTGCTGAATTTGTTTATTCTAATAGTTTTTAAATAGATTCCTTAGGATTTCCTAGATACAAGCTCATGTCATCTGCAAATAGAGATAGTTTTACTTCCTCTGTTATAATTTGGTTGCCTTTTGTTTCCTTTTCTTATCTAATTGCCAGTGTCTATAGTAACTGAAACAGCATGGTACTGGTACAAGAACGAGACATAGACCAATGGAACAGAACTGAGAACCCAGATATAAAACCATCCTCACATAGCCATCTAATCTTTGACAAAGCAGACAAAAACATACACTGGGGGAAAGAATCCTTATTCAATAAATTGCCCTGGTTAGAACCACTGACTCTCACTTTTCTTACCAAGTTTTAGTGGACTTCCCTGACCAAATGTTTCTTGATTTGTTGTATGTTCCAGGACCATTTCCAGAACTTCAAATCATTGTTTTTTTTTTAAATAATTTTTACCAGTTTCACTGGGGGAGTAGATGCATGTAACTCCTCACTTTTCATGCTGGAAATGGAACTCTGGGAATTGCATTTTAATAGACTACTAAATATCAAATGGTTAAACATAACCTAAAAGAATGAATTTCTTATGGATATGTTTTAGATTGAGCATTGAACTGCCGAGAGATTTTTGCAGGAAGTGGGGAGACATCCCTCAAAGCAGAATTTGTAGGAAACAGCTTATGCTATTCTTCCATGAATCCAGGAGAGAGGTCAAGAAAAGGCCTGCTATGAGACTTGGTATGATTTCTATCACTTCTGGATGCCCCCCCGCATTTTCCTTCCAACTACATTTCTTCAGCACACAATAATGTTTTTCTAAGATTTCATGACAATTTTTTTTTTTTTTTTTTTTGAGACAGAGTCTCACTCTCTTGCCTGGGGCGAGTGCCGTGGCATCAGCCTAGCTCACAGCAACCTCAAACTCCTGGGCTCGAGCAATCCTACTGCCTCAGCCTCCCGAGTAGCTGGGACCTCAGGCATGCGCCACCATGCCCGGCTAATTTTTTCTATATATTTTTAGCTGTCCAATTAATTTCTTTCTATTTTTGGTAGAGACAGGGTCTTGCTCGTGCTCAGGCTGGTTTCGAACTCCTGAGCTCAAACCATCCGCCCGCCTCAGCCTCCCAGGGTAATAGGATTACAGGCATGAGCCACCGCGCCCGGCTTTCATGACAATTTTTAAACATGTAGAAAAGTGAAAGGATGATAATTGTGAACAACCGTATTCTCACCACCTAGTTCTACAGTTTATATTTTATTACATTTGCTTTATTGCATATCCATTATATCTAACCATCTTATGTATTCATTAAAGATGTCAATACAATTCCTCCTAGACATTTCAGCATGAATATAATTAACTAGAATTCAATATTTGTTTACTTTTTTAAAGGTGAAATTCACATAGAGTGAAATGCATAAATCTTAAGTGTACCATTTGGTGAGTTTTGACTAATACATACACTGATGTAACTTAAGCCTCTCTCAAGTGTTAGGGTATTATCACCTCAGAATGTTCTTTTATGCCTCTTCTCAGGTAACTCCCACCCCAGCAGGCAACCACTCTTTAAAACCTTTTTTTAAATCATAGATTAGTTTCACTTATCTAGAGCTTTACATAAATAGAATGGTGTGTACTCTTTTGTGTAAGGCTTCTTTCACTCAGCCTTTTGAGATTCATCCATGTTGTTGCATCAATTAGTAATTTCCTTTTGATTCCATTGTATGGCCATTTCTTTATTTATTTTCCTGTTGGATACCTGGGTTGTTTTCATTGTTACGTTTTTATGAATAAAGCTGCTCTGGTATTGAACGTAAGTCTTTCTGTGGATATATCCTTATATTTCTCTTGAAGGAATACCTAGGAGGGGAATTGCTGGGTCATAGGTTTGGTGTATATTTAGTTACATAATGAACTATTAATATTTTTTCAAAGTGGTTGTACTATTTTAACATTCCTACTAAAAATGAGAGTTCTGGTTGCTTTGCATTTTTGTCAAGCTTTGGCATTGTTCATGTAAAAAAAATTCAGCCGTTCTGGCTTGTGTGTGGATACTTTATATTGCCTTTGCCTCACCCGAATCAGAGCTTGAAGCATGTCCATCCCCCAGATGGTGTACACTGCACCCATTAGGTGTGAATATATCCATCCCCTCCTCCCCACTCTCATCTGCCTAACACCCGATGAATGTTACTACTATAGGCGCACTTACGTGTTGATCAGTTAATGCCAATTTGATGGTTAGTACATATGGTGCTTGTTTTTCCATTCTTGGGATACTTCACTTAGTAGAAATAGGCTCCAGCTCTATCCAGGATAATACAAGAGGTGTTAGATCACCATTGCTTTTTTGCGGCTGAGTAGAATTCCATGGTATACATATACCATATTTTATTAATCCATTCATGTATTGATGGGCACTTGGGTTGTTTCCACATCTTTGCATTGTGAATTGTGCTGCTATAAACATTCAAGTGCAGATGTCTTTTTTATAGAATGTCTTTTTTCCCTTGGGTAGATGCCCAGTAATGGGATTGCTGGATCAAATGGTAGTTCTACTTGTATCTCTTTGAGGTATCTCCACATTACTTTCCACAGAGGCTGCACTAGTTTGCAGTCCCACCAGCAGTGTATGAGTGTTCCTATCTCTCCGCATCCACGCCAACATTTATTGTTTTGTGACTTTTTGATAAAGGCCATTCTCACTGGAAATAAGTGATGTCTCATTATGGTTTTAATTTGCATTTCCCTGATGATTAGAGATGTTGAGCATTTTTTCATGTGTTTGTTAGCCATTAGTCTATCTTCTTTTGAAAAATTTCTGTTCATGTCCTTTGCCCACTTTTGATAGGGTTGTTTGATTTTTTTCTTGCTGATTTTCCTGAGTTCTATATAGATTCTATTCATGTTGCACTTTGCAGTTTATAAAATGCTTTTACAGATCAGGTGAGGCAGGAATTATTCATCCCATTAAAAAAGAGAGATGAGTACACTGAAACTTTGAATAGTTAGGTAAGTTATCCATGGTTATCAAATTAGTACTCAGCAAAGCTGGGCCTAGAACTTATATCTTCTGACTCTATGAGTCTAGAGGCTCCACCTCAGTGTACTTCCTGATGAGTGTTCAATCTTCTTACAATGAAAAATAATTTCCTTGATCTCGTCTGTTACATCCTTCTTTCTTCCTTTCCACTCTCCTCCTCTTTCCTCCCATACTGATCTATTTATTGCCGACAGTGCCCTGCACCTCTGCAGTGGTTATAGGGCAACGGTATACTCAGTGCTATACAAAATATGCAGACATCCTGTTTAGCAGCCTTTGAGATTTTATGCTTTGAAATAATGTAGCAGACAGATTGGATGTTTTTATTTTAATGTAGCAATGTATTTCTCCTGAGTATCATTTTTTTTAGTTCAGATACACATATGTATATATTTCTAAAATTAATGGACTTTGTTTTTTAGATAAGTTTTAGGTTTACAGAAAAATTGAGCAAAATGTTCACAGAGTTACCATATATCTCTTCAACTTCCCCAACAGTTTCCCCTGTTATTAACATTTTATATCATTATGGTATATTTGTTACAGTTTATGGGGCAATATTCACATGTTGTTATTAACTGAAGTTCATAGTTTAATTAGGGTTCACTCTTTGTATTGTATATTATGTGGGTTTTGACAAATGTATAATGACATCTATCCTCCATTATAGTATCATACAGAATAGTTTCACTGCCCTAAAAATCTTCTGTGCTCTACCTATTCATCCCTCCCTCCTCACAACCTCTGGCAACCACTGATCTTTTTATTGTCTCCATAGTTTTGTCTTTTCCAGAATGTCTTTGGAATCGTACAGTATGATCATACAGTAGTCTTCTCAGATTGGCTTCTTTCACTTAGCAATATGCATTTAAATTTTCTCTATGTCTTTCTGTGGCTTGAAAGCTCATTTCTGTTTTTATCACTGAATAATATCCCATTGCATGGATATACCACGGTTTGTGACAAACTTGTCACCTCCAAGCTTTGGCAATTATGAGTAAAGCTACTTTAAACACTTGCACACGGGGTTTTGTGTGCACACAAGTTTTCAATTCATTAAGGTAAATACCCATGAGAACAATTGCCGGATTTCATTTTCTTTTTACACATAAAAATGACTCATCATTATCTTCTGTTTTCTGATATGAAATATAGTAGCTTGAGAGTGATAACTTCAGATAAATATCCTCTTTCTGATTTTATGAAGTATTTTCAGCTTCCTGTAAGCTTTGAGGAAAATTTCAAATACTCCTATTTTTATCAGAGATATGTGATGAGTTTTCAAGGGAGGGGATGCAACGAGGTTATGCCACTCCATTTTGCCAAAAAAGTTCTAGGCCGTTTACGAATGTCATTATCTCCTTCCCAAGACATCCTGAGAAGCCAAGAAACTGGTTTTAAAAGTTGAGACTTCAGGAGAATATCTGTAAACATTAAGGAAACTTAAAAAATCAGTGTCTATTAGGAAAACACTAGATTAAATACAGTATACTCAACATCAGCCCTACTTTTGTAAAGCATAAATGTGGAGTTTTTAAGAAGTGGAGAAAAAATCTCCAGCTCACTGAGAGGTGAATCAATCCCCTTTGCAAGGGAAAAGGGTGGGGAGTAAAAATTCTCTTCAAATCTGAAAAGTTTAAACTAGACATACAGAATGGCGTTGACGGGGAATCATTCCTATGTCCCTCCAGAAAGGACACTGTGGCAAGAGTGTCTCGGGGGAATCTGAGTGAGTCAGTCCCTGTCATTGTGAGAACCCAGAGCGTGTTAGCTTTTCATAAAAACCCCTCTCTGTCCATTTTCCAGTGTGTCAAGAAGCTGTCTGGGAAGCCTTCAGGACTTTTTGGGATCGACTTCCTGGGCGTGAGGAATATCATTACTGGATGAATATGTGCGAGGATGGAACCACAAGTATATTTGAAATTGGCACAAATTTTAGTCAGTCTGTGGAACACAGAAGCTTAATTATGAAGGTAAGTGTCACGACAAGGGAAGGAGTTGCTGAGCTGTTGTAGGAGCATGTGCACAGCTAACGCGTAAATGAAGAAAAAGCCAGTGGCAGATCCTCGTATTACTCTTTTTTGTTGACTTGGGCTATTGCCGTGGGCTGCCCTAGGGTGTGGCCTAGTCTTTCATCCCTAGCTCCGGCCTTTACAGTAAACATTGTTAACCAAGATAAGAGCCTCGGCTTTGTTTTAAGCGTAAATATTTAGAAATAATATTCAGCAAAGGTTTAGGCTAAGAATATAAATCTGTGAGAGTCAAGCATTTTTGACAAAGTTTTGCATATTAACAATTCAGAGTGGATACCAACAACTCTAATTTAGTAAGGCATAAATATGATTCTAATAAATAAATTTGCTTACTGGTTTTCCTTGTTTTAGATATTGGATAACAAGGATAAATAAGCATGCATATAGACAAATTACCTGCCCGACTTTCCCTTTTCGTGTAGCATGAATGTATTGGTGACAAGAAAATGAAACTTCAGATATACGTGGCAAATGCTGTCTGATACTCTCTGTGTGTCCCTATCCTTCTGTTCAGATCCCGTATGTCCTCACCTCTCTTGTGAGGAGCCAACCCTCAGCCTAGCAGATTTAGCTTCCATAATTCTTTGGGCTCCCATAATTCTTTATTTATTCTTTAATATTATACTTTTTACATTTTATTATTAATATTAGCTATATATGTGACAAATTTTTCTACTAGACTATGAGTCAAAGGGCAAGGATTATGTCATTTCTTCTTCATTTTTATATTTCCATGATGTAGTAAATATGCAATAGATATTTGTTAAAAGTATATAAGCAATAACCACGTTGTCTTTTTCTACTTGCTACAATTCATAAACTTTATAAGTGTTATTTTGGATACTGGTTCAAAGTATTATATACCTTACAGGGACTGGGGAAATAATTATTGACTGAATAACTCTGAGCTATTTTAATTTGGGTCTAATTAATCAGATTAATACATGTTAAAGTAATAAAATATCTTATTCTTTCTATTTTAAATTTTATTTGTAGCAGAGGCAGTGCTATTATTTTCTTTTAATATTTACTCCTACAGAGGGATGATTTCATTAAGTAGAGGCAATTGGGGAGAGAAGGATGGTCTGATAAACATGGTAGACCAAAGACAAATTTTGCAGGGTAATAAACATTTTGAAGGTGTGGAGGTTTTTGTATGTTTTAAAATGAACTCTACTTTTAATTATGGTACCTTTTAATTATGGTATTTTAAGCCAAGATATTACATATGTTTTCTCTGTCAGAGTTTTATCTGCTCAATATTAATAATGTTTAATAAAAGCTACCATTTATTCAGCATCTAGCATGTACCTGGCCATATATTAAGCCCATTAAAAACATTATGTCTAATAAATAGCAACTATATGAGGAGGTGGTAATGTCCCCATTTTACAGATAAGGACATTGTATAGATAAGGACATCACAGTTATTAAATTCTTTATCCTATATCATAAAACCAGATGTGATGGAGCTTACATCCAAATCCAATTCTCTTTTCCAAAATCCATGTTCTTTTCCTCACACCATTGGGCCTCCCTTCTCAGTCACTACCAATTTTACAAATTGCAGTGGTTAACATGGAATTCAATGGAAAACATATATAAGCACACACATGTGTACTTTTTTATGATTATTACAGTGTGGTGTATCTCAATTATGCCCATGATATAGGATCATCTGTTAGAGAAGCAAATATATTTACGTTAGTATTATTATGATAACTGAATCTTGTGATGTTACACTGGAATGTTTCTCTTACAAGTGGAACTTTTAGTAAGGTTAGATTTGAAGGTATAGAAAATATATTTTCAATGATTATTTAGTAGAACAAGCAGACAAAGAGGATGATGTATTGCCTGGATAGAGTGTTAAATGGTAAGTGCAAGTTAGTTAAATGAGAAGTTGGAGATGGACATTCTAGGCAGAGAGGACAGCATGAGCCAAGCGTTTGTAGGGAATAACTTGGGCCAGTATACCAAAAGGGAAGATTAGAAATGACAGGAAATCATACTAGAATAGCAGATAATTTAACAAGCTTGGATTTGACTCTGTAGATGATAGGAAATGATTGAAGGGTTATAAGTCAGTCAGTCACTGGGGTTGATTTGACAGTATTGTATAAAAAGGTCATTATGGTTTCTACACACCATATGATGGACTACAGGGGACAAGACTGGAGCAGAGAGATCAGGTAGAGTGTTGCTTTAGTATGCACTTCCAAGATGATGAGGGTCCTAACCAGACATGAGGTGTAGAGAAAGAGAACTTGAGAGACACAAGTAGGAAAAAGATTTGCAGGACTCTGATGGATTGGATGGGAGTGGAATAGGGTGAAGAAATGGCTCAGGAAAGCTTCCAGTTTCTAGCTTGGGTGACTGCAGCTGAAAACTGAGGCAGAAAGACTAAGACACCTGGCTTACCATGGGAGCATGCAGGAGGCCGCGAGTTCCGTTCTTACTTATCTCTGATCTGGCGGAGTAGATACCATGAGCAAAGCTCACCCTCCCAAGTTGAAAAAATTTATGGACAAGAAGTTATTATTGAAATTAAATGGTGGCAGACATGTCCAAGGAATATTGCAGGGATTTGATCCCTTTATGAACCTTTTGATGGACGAATCTGTGGCGATGGCAACTAGTGGGCAATAGAACAATATTGGAATGGTGGTAATATACGGAAATAGTATCATCATATTGAAATGAGTATAAACAAGAAAAGAAATCCATGTCCTTTCTCCAAAAGGCCTGTTTTACCATGACATCAAAATTGGGTCCTGTACATTTTCATATTAAACTTTTTGTTAAATAAACTTTAGTAATAGTAAAAAAGAAAAAAAAAAAAAAGAACAGGTAGAGAAGCAGCTCTGTAGGTGTAGCAGGGGAAGGAGTTCGCTTTTGAATGTGTCCGTTTGAGCCGCCTGTGTGAAACGTGAATTGCTCAATATTCGGGTATGCAGCCAAGGACTGGGGTTTGGGTTGTAAATGTAGCCGTAGGCATCACCAGCCTTGAGGCAGTGCAGGCATACCTTGTTTTTATGTGCTGTGCTTTATCGTGCTGTGCAGATATTGCATTTTTTACAAATTAAAGGTTCGTGGCAACCCTGCATTGAGCAAGTCTGTCAGTGCCATTTTTCCAACAGCATGGGCTCACTTCATGTCTCTGTGTCACATTTTAGTAATTCTCACAATATTTCAAACTTTATTATTTTTATGTATATATTGATAAATGATCTTTGATGTTACTATTGTAATTGTTTTGAAGTGCCATCGATCATCCATATAAGATGGTGAACTTAATCAATAAATGTTGTGTGTGTTCTGACTGCTCCACCAACCCACTGTTCCCCCACTATTCTACCTCTCTTCAGTCTTCCCTATTCTCTGAGACACAACAGTATTGAAATTAGGCCAGTTAATATCCCTGCAGTGGTCTGTCAGTGTTCAAGTGAAAAGAAGAGTCATGTGTCTCTCGCTTTAAATCAAAAGCTAGATATGATTAAGCTCAGTGAGGAAGGCATGTCAAAAGTTGGTAATCCCAAACTAGGCCTCTTACATCAAACAGTTAACCAAGTTGCAAATGCAAAGGAAAAGTTCTTGAAGGAAATTAAAAGTGCTACTCCTGTGAGCACACAAATAATAAGAAAGCAAAACCACTTCACTGCTGAAAT